>JASDQU010688682.1:80938-107185 GCA_032191745.1 Picea mariana
GATATGGGAGATATTTGATCGGGTATTGGGACATTTTTTTTGAGTTTTGAGAAAATATTGATGGTCCATAAAAAAAAAAAAAAAAAAAAAATCAACTTGAACATATAGGTTAGGTTACCACCCTGACTTTTGCACCTCGTTGTCTTTTTCCTTTACTATAGGATCGATCCCATCAGGTTGTGACACAGAACCATCATATTTTCTTTAGAAGTGTCACAACTTGTTGGTAGAGCTTACCAGAACATGGATGCCCTAGGTAGGTCCTAGTTGCATTATGGTGTCCATGCCATTTCTAAAAACACTATAGGCTAGGAAGTCTGTATAGTCTTTCCTGAATATGAGTTTGAGCCTCATTAGCATGATTCTTTCTCTCTCTTTGTCTCACCCTCAGGACTCCCAAAAATAATGGGTCTCATTTTAAGCCCTTTTCAGACCCTCTAAAAATGAAAAGATTGTTGAGCGATCTTGTGGCCTTTCACGCTCGTTAAACTGAAATTTGAAGTCACGTCTGTCCGGCGGTATTTTACCCCTTTTTCAGTCCGGATGATCAACTGTACGAACAAAGGTATACTCTATCGAATTCCCATTCTTTAGAAGAGTACTCTCAGGTATAATTTTATTCCTTTTTCGGGCCTGCGGGACTAAATTTATGAAAAAGAAACCCCCACGGAGTCCATAGTTAAGATCTTTTCAGACTCCCTAAAATTGAAAAGATTGTTGAGTGACCTTATTCTTTCACACTCATTAAATTGGTCCAGAAAAATATTCCTGATGGAGTCCATATTTAAGATTTATTCAGACTCCTTAAAAGTGAAAAAATGGCCAAGTGATCTTGTCCTTGTCACACTCGTTAAAATGGTTTTGAATTGACGTCTAATTGGTGCTAGTTTACCCCTTTTTTGAACCAACTAGACTATTGTCGAAAAAGGCACCCCAACGGAGTCTCCTTTTATGTTTTTTCAGACTCTCTAAATTGAAAAACCACCGAGCTTACCTTCTCTGGGATCATTAAACTTACATCGAAGGACATTACCATTGTGTGTTCTATCAACTGCATTTGCATACCTTATCCACCAGCCTTGTGACAGTTTGCTTCTGCATCTTAACACCTTTGGCCGCCGAAGGATTTTCCCCGAGTATCATTTTACTAGAACATCGGTCTTTTCCTTGTGCCTTGAGCTTGTATGTTTGCAGTACTCATTCCTCCATTGTAATGTAATATTCCTTTATTCTTTTTCAAAAATTATTGAAAAGAACAAAAAAAATCAAATATACCCCAAAAAGAGGATGAGAAAAGTATTTTCTTTATTGGCAGCATAATGAGTTGCCCTTGGATAAAGCACATCTTTCTATTTTTTCATCAAACTATGGGATGTAGTATGACCTTAGGAATATTTTCTCTCTATATAGAGTTGTGTCCTCCACCGTTTGGTTATTCTTCCAAACATATGGAGAGTTTGTGTTGCCTCCTGCTTCGTAGACTTATGATTAACATATATGCTTCCTGAGTCTCATCACTTGTCATGCTATTGTCCAAGGGAAGTTTGTCACTAAGCCTGAGTCGACCCCTCTACAATATGTCTCTTGTCCTCATACCCGGGCATCCTGAATGTCCAATCAAGTCCTTGTTCGAAATCATTGAAGCCTTCAGTCCGATCATCAATATTATCAAGTCCATGACCGACGAGTCGTCGAAGACCTCTGGGTAGTGAAGTTGTACACTCATATTACACTCCTACCTGAGTTTTAGAAGATTTTGAAGTTGTTGTTGAAGTCCATCCATCAGGCTGAATTAGCTTCTGGAAGATGGATACTCTATATGTATATCTTTATGATTTTGAGATGTAGCTCCATTGTGTATTATTCGTGGCTACTCTTTATAGTTATTTGAAATGGATCTACAGTGTATTTGATTGGTATCCATGGTTCTATTTTATCATGAGCATGGGTATTCCCGCCTTGGTGACACATTTGTTATTTTGCAGACGGCACCTCCTGGTTCCTGATCCTTGGGCTCAATCATTTGGCACATTAGTAAATATTGGTAATGTATTTCAGCCATCAAATGCTCTTCTGACCTCACACATTAGGGGGCATCTTTTATAACCCTAAATTGCACCACACATGCTTACCTGGCATCAGGCCAACTCATATCCCTTCTTTGCCAAAACTCTGCTGAACAACTCTTTGAAAATCCTCTTGTGTCAAGGCCCACACGCCCTAACCCATTACTGCATGCGTGTACACGCTAGCTGACTCACAACAGCCTGTATGTACCTACCAAAGAATGAAAAAAGGAAATTTGATGACGGAACAAAAAGCTATGGGTCAGTTAACTGAAACTCTCGGCCATGCATGGCTGAGGGTTCATCCAAAACCCTAGCTCCTTCTAGCCTATAAAAGAAGGGGTAGGGGTACCATTTGGAGAAGGAAAAAATATAACAAAGAAACTCTGCCCATTTACGTAATCCATTGTCCCAACCCTTTAGCCTTTCCTCATGCCAAAGGAGATTTAACACAAAGCAGTTGAAGGACGGAAGAAGAGGAGCCCAGGATCAGGTTCAAGGAGCGGTGGTCGGTCTCAGCTTTTGTAAGTTTATTCACTTTCAGTAATAAAAAGAATGCTTTTCCCGTCCCAATTCATGAATTGTCTATGGTTTGATTAATTTATGCTTGATTTCTAACCCTTGAGTATAGAAGTAGCATGCATGCATAGTTTTTGTTTGTATTAAGTGCAGGTCATCTTTGGAAGGAGCAGCGCAAACAAGTAATCAAGCACAACGGAGGATCTACATCGAACGCCAGTAATAAGGTAGGTGGTCCTTTTCCATGCATTTACTGAGGAAAAGGGGTTTAAATCTTGGGATGTAGGTAAAAAAGTAGTTTCTATTCGGTCAAATCTGCATGCAACGTCTTACCCTAACTTGCTAGTCCATAGGGTGTTTTTCCCAACAACACACCCACAGTTAGTCGATTAGTCACTAATTTTAATAGATAAGCTCTTTCATACTCAGTGTAATTGAATTATGAGATGTGGTTGGATACATGTATTATATTCAAACATGTGTATGTTTGTTCTCATGAATAGTTTTGTTGTTTCATTTTGAATTCATGTACTTAAGTAACGATCGAATAGAATAAATGGTTGTGTTCCTCTGGATATTTTCTCAAAAAGATGAGACTGTATGTTGGTTGCTTATCTGAGCTATGCCTTTCACATGATTGACCCAGGTTCAGGTCTACTAGGGTTCCAACAAAGCCTCTAAAACTATCAGCCCTTCTGGTAAACTAGAAGGCAACGCAGTACACAGGGTGCACTGCGCAGTCTCACCCGAGATAGTCTTAATGGGTGACTGCAATACTCGAGTTCTTGTAGTCCAGGATTGAATGGGGATTTGTGATTGTGCACTGAGAGTTCTATTCAAGTATTAAGCAATATTTTGTCATTCATCTATCTTGGTTATTCTGTTGTCCCTTATGCATTCATGCAAATCAAGAGATCTAACTACTTCATCAAAGAATTTATATAAGATTTAACTGTTAACAACAAAGATATAACCAATAATCATTCCACACAACACATGAGTTACCATGATTCACCCCCTTCTGGGCTACATCCACAAAGATTTGGCTCTAAGGCTCTTTTATTATAGTTATGTTATGCATGGCACCACGCGCACTACAACTTTATTCATACATTCATCAACTAGACTCCACGACCTTTAAGAGACTAAATAGATCGCACCAGGCTCCTCGGCTTGTGATCTAACCCTCAAGGTTTAGTCACTTTTCCCTCCCACATCTCAACAGCTTACAAAAACGTATCAAATCATATTTGTGTCACAGACCTGTTACTCTATATCATGCGAGTAACTCACGACAATCATATAACACACCAACCCCCCCCCCCTATCTCTTAGGTGTCTATTTATAGCTATTCTTGGCTCATCAGCTATTACATTCTCTTGCCAAAAACCTAACCTAATTAGGTCTTCTTGCAAGCTGGACTTGTGTGCTTTTCTCCTCTACATGTGTGCTTTCTTCCACTGCTTTTCTACCAGTTGTCTTTCCTTCCCTTCTTCTTGCATGCGCACCTCGCTTGATTTTTTTCCAACTGTCTCGCCTCCACGTCATACCTTTTCCCTAAAATGGTCATGTGCCCAACAGGCCCCAAACACTAACATCGTGACTCGTCCTAAGTTACTTCTTGAATATTCCACTATCACTTCTTACCTCCTGCTTCAGACACTGTCTGTTGTAGTGCATCATACATCTTCGTTATACACTGGCACTGTTGTTGATCCTGACAGCTCTTGTTGGCCATATTGGTGACCACCTTCTCCATGATGGGAGACTATAAGATATTGCCTCCCTTAGCCCCAATCTGCTCAATTCTCTTCTTTGATGTGTCACTCTCCATGACCAGTTGCTCCGCCTTTTCTTGTAGCGGCTCCAACAATGTTGTCTAGCTATCTTCTATGCTTGCAATGCTTTCTCTTCCAATTGCAAAGCCTTTAATTTAGTGGCGGTCTTGATCTTCTATAGAAATGACATTGTTTTCTGTTGTTGCTTCACTTTCTCCATTGTTGCATGGATCTTGGCTTCCTTCTCTTGTAGCTACTGGAGGCTCTTATCCTCTAGTAGGTGAGTCTAGAGCTGCACGGTCTTCTATAACAACGTCATGACTACCTGAATACTTTGGTCAATGCCCTCCGCAACTATTGTCTCCTCCTTTTCTCATTGTGCTCAGAATTATGGAGGAGTAGTGGGTGTGACACGCTCCTCCAGCTCTTTGATTTTCTCCTTGTACTCCTGGATATTTTTCTCTATCCTACGCAGCTTCTCTCTTGATGACTTGGCCTCGTTGCTTGTGCTTTTGGGAATTGTTTGAAATAGCATGTGTATTTTTTGCTCCATCTCCTCCACTTTCTACTTTTCCTTAAGGTTGAGGGCTTCCTTCAACGAGATAGTCAATATTTGGGCTATCTGTAATTTTGTGGCGTCCGCTCTTGTTCTGGACCGAATCTCCTGTGCAACGCTTACCTGAAGTTTGTACGATTCTTTTGATGGAATATTGGCCAATGCCACATCCAATGTCTTGATGTCTTTAAGAGGTTTATGCATTGTTTCTTCATCAATGAACATCATCTCCGGTGTGACGATGAAATTGGCACTGGGTTGTGTTGCGAACTATATGTCTCAGGAACTGGAACTCCTTCCTTAGCCTATGTCGGTGTTTCTTTTGGTGTCTATGTTGCTATGTTCCTTAAATGCTCCAACATAGTTTTTACCTCTTGCACTTGATCAACGATTAAATCCCTGTGATTCTTTGCACTATCCCATACTTCGTCCAGTCTCTCCTCAATTGTTGTCACCACTAACTCCACATCATTCGAGGTTAGTGAGATATGGCTTGGTGTCTTGTGGGCCTTTGTATTTTTTCGGCCACCACTGGTGGGCTCCCCTAGTCACTTCTCCTGGGTATTTGATGGCTCAATACTAGGGGGTCTTTGTGTATCCCCTGCAGTGGTTGTCCCTATTTCTCTAGCCTCAAGAATATCCTAGGTTCTTGTCCCTTGCTCTTCCTCCTCGGGGACTTCATGTGTCCCTGTGCCTGCTTCTTCTGTCGTAGGGATTTCCTGGGTCCCTATGTCTATCTCTTCCACATGCACTTCTCCCATTGAGTGTGTGGGTGGTTGTTATGTGCATGTTGGAGCCTTTGTAGGCCCCCTTGGTGGTTTACCATGTGTGCATGATTTCTTCTTGGTTGGGGTGCTTCCCCCCTCTTGGCCTTGGGAATTTCTATTCTTGGTTCTTGCCCTGTTAGTGCATGTTTGGTGCATTGGAGATGGTCTGTCCTACATCTGAGGTCATGCGCTTTGTACTGTGGTTGGAATCTGGGGAACCTTCTATTTTGAGGCCACTCTTGGACCTCTCTTTGGATTTCTTCCTACATGACATAGTAGTTAAGTTGTAGCCATTCCTTGGCTTTGTCACACTTGGATTGCATCCATAGACTGTGGCGTGTTGGCTTGAAGTTGGCAACCTGTCCAAACTCTTGGACAGTCTCTGGTGTAATGCACCATGTATCTGCAATAAGTTCTTTCATCTCTGTGAAATACCTTGCAAATGTTTCCATATTTATCTTCTTTCTCTTCGATTTTTTTCTACTGCATAATCATGTGTAGCGCGTTGTACCACACTTTCCTAGTCTCTCCATATAATTATTGTAAACCAGTTATTTCCAACCAATGAGGCCAATGAGGATGAGTAACCATGAGTAGTGGAACTCAGAGCCCTGGTCCTTTGTGTCTTTGTAATCCTCCAAGAATGAATTGAGGAGGTATGGGGCCCAGCACAACGAGCTCCCCTTTGCACATTGTGCGGCGGTAGTGACCACACCATCTAATACTTCCTCTTTTCAGCACTTGTGCATTAGTTTGCACCTAAGGATTCTAGTAGCAAACCTTGTCACAGGATCATTGATGTCACTGATCCTGATTCCCTTGTTGACTCGTTCTGCACCATAATTAGCCTTGATCTCATATGAGATGGCCTTAGCTCATGTTTTTTCCTCTAAGTACTTCACCAGATTTTCTCCATCTATGGGTACCCCTATGATTCCGATGATGAGGTCCACAGTGATAGGCACCAACCTATCCATCCATAAAATTCTACCATGGACGCGTACAAGCAATTTTTTGACGTGGGCATTGACAGGATTTCCCATCCCAAAGTGTGGGGCATCCAAAAAATTCATGATGCCCGTATTATACAACCCCAGGATCCATTGCGCTAACTCTATCAGTGGCATGCATGATGAGCTTGTTCCCCTGCTTTCTAGGTAGACCTGTGACACCAATTCGGGGAACTTAATGGCATCGGTCACATCATGGTCAGAGTATTTGATGGCAGTGACTCCACCGACTATGTTGTCATCAACTCGCACTTCACCCGAGAGTTTTGGGAAAATCAAAGTCCCTTCTGCATGCGGTTGTGACCCTCTCTGCACATTTCTCTCAGCTTGGCCCTTCTATTTGGATTGTGGGGATGAGGCCCCCACTTATGGTACACCCTTTTGTATTATGGCATGTGCTACCTCTTATTCGTGGCTCTATGGTGTTGAGCCCATGGCCTGCTCGGTCTATTATTTCCCTTGCCCCCTCAAATTATCGAACTCATTTCTCTTGGGGTCCTCCTCCATTAGTCCAACCTCCTATGTTGGGTTTTTCTCCTCTTCTACTGTCATTGGGTTTGTTTCATACTCTGATGTGTGGAGTTCATCCACATACACAGAATTCACATATTTTATTCTACAATATTTAGAGGTAAAAATGACTTCACATCCTCGGTCACAGACTTGACTGACACTAAGTAGATTATGTTTCAGACCATCTACAAACAACACATCTTGAGTTTTTCCTTTGCCATTACTCAGGCTTACCATTCCTTTACCTTTTATTTTTCCTGGTGCATCATTTCCAAAAGTTACATTCCCTGATTTGTTTTCACTTAGAGTTAGAAACTTACTTTTGTCTCCAATCATATGTTTGGAACATCCACTATCAATATACCAGGAATTTTTTTGTCTTTGGGCTGATAACACTAATCCGCACTGGTCATCTTCTTTCTTCTTCCAAACCTTGAAATTTTCAGCAGCAGGATTCAGATCTGGCTTATAGTTTCTTAAGCAATAGTCTACAACTTTATGTTGATAATTATGGCAGTTGTAACATTTTGGTTCACTGAATAACAGATCATAACAATTTTTATGCTCATAACTATTGTTGTGTTTCACCTATGTCCTTCTCCCAGTCATCACATGATTTATAGTCTATGATTGTTTGTTGCTTGGCTGTCTCAATCTTTGTGGTGGCAGATAATCATTCCTTGAAAAACTTGATTGCTCATATCTAAATCTTAAAGAACAATTTATAGCTTTGTGACCAAAGTTAGAGTAGAAAAAACAATAACCATAGAAAAAATCTTTGTACCTTGAAAAATTATATCTTCTTTGAGGAGGTTGATTTCTTTCATGCCGATAATCTCTCTGATCTACAAATTCGGTTTTGGTACTTTTTCTTTCATTCCTTCTTGGTGGATGATTCTCTTTCTTTGTTTCTGCAGAGTGACTGTTGTCAATGTTTGAGGATTTGACAAACTTGATAGGTTCTGTATTACTTGGATGATCACTACTTGATCCTTCTTCATACCCCAATATAGCTTTCAACTTTGGGTGTCTTTGCTGATTTAGAATGGAGGTTAATCCTTCTGAGGATTTAATACTTGGCATATTTTGGTGATACAATCCCTTAAACTTCTCCATTTCCTTTTTGGTTTTTAATATCTCTTCTTCTAAGGCTTCACACCTCGCTTTCTTCTCTGACAACTGTTGTTTCAGCATGTCTTCTATTTTCTTTGCCTCTTCTAACTCCACTTTTAGTAGAGAAAAGTTTTCATCATATTTTTCACCATTCATTTTAAACTACTTCAACAATTGTTTTTGTTTTCTCTTCTTACATATGAGTCTGTCAATTTATTCCAAAGCACTGATTAATTCACCTTCCATATCCACCATAGCTTCTTCATCATCCATTTCACCTCCTGTGTGTTCATCATCAGGATCTCCCATAGCCATAAGCATAAAATCATTCACTTTGTCTTCACATGATGAATCATTATCTATGTCTTATGAGGAATTGTCATTATTTGCACACAAACTTTTCATCATCAGAGTTCTGGTCCTTTTTTTGATGGGGACACTTAGATGCAAAATGACCTATCTTACCACAATTAAAACATTTGAAGGGAATATTTCCTTGATATTTTCCTGATCCTTTCTTTAACCTTCTCACAAAGTTTGCCTCAATATCATCTAAATCTGAATCAGTATTATTGTCTGCTTTAAAAGATGCTTCTCTAGTAATGGATTTATCTTTGTTGATTCTCATTTCATATGCAGTTAAAGTTCCTCGGAGTTGATCAATGGACAGAGTTTTAAGATCATTTAATTCTTCTATTGCAGAGACTTTTGGATTAAATGTATCAAGCAAAGATCTTAAAATCTTATGAACTAAAATTGATTCTTCAAACTTCTCACCAAGAGCCTTCATGGCATTCACAAGTTCTTCAACTCTTAAAAAATACTTGCTAACTGTTTCATCTTCATTCATCTTTATTTGTTCAAACTTCAACCTAAATGTTTGAAGTTTGGCATCTTTTACTTTCTCATTTCCTTCATAGCTACTAATAAGTTTATCCCACATTTCTTTGGCAGTTTGAAGATGCATCACCTTTACAAAATCAGCTTCTGCAAGTCCATTCAAGATAGCATTCATTCTCGTAGCATTAAAGCTAAATTCTAACTTATCATCCTTGGAAGCTAGCACAACAGGCATTATGTATCCAGTCTCTACTGCATCCCAAACATCAGCACCTAAGGCCATTAGGTATGTTCTCATTCTAACCTGCCAAAAGGAAAAATTTGTTCCATCAAATAGAGGAGGCTTACTGGCTGAAGTCCATTCATGACTTGTCATGTTTAAGCTTACAGATCTACCTTTAAATAAAAAGAACCCACTCTGATACCAATTGTTGAAATTACTAAGACAATTGAGAGGGGGGGGTGAATCAGTTGTTATTGTGCTTAAACAATTTTAAGTCTATTAAAACATTCTTAATATTTCTTCAAGTGATCATCNACACAGAGACATATTTTCATGAGAAAACCCATAAAGGGAGAAAACCTCTTCTTCTTCGAAATGATAGGCAGTCTTTTAAGTTCTGTACATCATCTATAATTGAGCACCAACTCAATGTGAGGCTACTACCTCTGTTTTACAAGATCCAATTTGTTTGAGAGCACCAACTCTCTGGTTTCTATAGCACCCACTAGAAGGAAGCACCAACTCCCTGAGTGTTCCAGCACCAACTGGATAGAAGCACCAACTTCCAGTTACACAGGTTCCAACTTGTATAACAGAGAACACTTGTTCTCCCTTGCACCACCCTGCCACCCTGGTTTTTTCTGGCTGCAACTAGATGGAAGCTACAAATCCCTGTGTTCAAGAACCCACTTGAATGTCTGAGGACAAAAGTCCTCTCTAGCAGCTCCCTACCACCCTTATTACAAATAAATGATTGAATAACCAACAGCACAGATAAATCAATTCTTACCACTTCTTCATTGTTCTGCAATTCTTCTCTGCTACACTATTCTTCTGCTTTGTTCATACTTGGCTTGACTTGCTATCTCTTTCTATCTATTCTTTCTCTGTCCTTCTCATGCTCTTTGATATGTGCACATTCTTCTCTCTTCACCTTTTCTCCTCTGTTCAACTTTTGTTCCTTATCTCTGAGCTTTCTTCACACTAGGCATACTGTAATTTTACCTTTCTACAATTCAACTCATTTTTCAGTCAGAACATCCAACTCCACACAATCACACCGTGCTTATTTTATCCACTTCCCTCTTTAGTTACACCTCGAATATCCTTAGGAAAAAAAATGCCTCAGCAACTGAATCACCAACCGTCCAAGAACCATGATTTCATTCTGCTAACTGAATAGTTAATCATGAAGAGAAACAATAACCCTTCGATCATATTCCTGATTAACCTACACCGTTGGATTATAAATGATGGGTCTCACACTTACTCCATATGCCCACTGGCTGTGACCAGGGGCCTAAATAAAATACCTTTCGCATTTCGCATTTCATCATTTCACGATTTTGCATGTCACGAATTCCTATTGCGAGCCATCTCAACTCTCCAAGCCGCGATCTCTGAAAATCTATGTCGCAATTTTTCATTTCGGCATTTCATGATTTTGCATGTCGCAAATTCCTATTGTGAGGCATCTCGACTCTCCAAGTCATGATCTCCAAAACTCCATGTCACAATTTCGCATTTTGGCATTTCGCGATTTCGGCAATTCTTGTGATGAGATATCTTGATGCTCCATCAGGCCTAAATAAAATGCCTTTCACATTTTGCATTTCGGCATTTTGCGATTTTGCATGTCGCAAATTCTTGTTGCGAGGCATCTCGACTCTCCAAGTCGCGATCTCCGAAAATCCATGTTGCAATTTCGCATTTCGACATTTTGCGATTTTGGCAATTCTTGTGATAACATATCTTGACGCTCCATGTCGCGATCCCTGAAACTCTGAAACTCCATGTTGCAATCCTCGAAACTCTAAAACTCCATGTCATGATCCCCAAAACTCCATGTCACAATTTCATATTTTGGCATTTCACGATTTTGCATATCACGAGTTCGAGAGGTTAGGGAACCCCATTCCTTTGACTTTCCAGTCAGCGAAATGATGATCTTTTACCATGTGTCCTATGAACCCAATGGTCCAGATATTATCGTGATTTCAAAACTTCATGGGCCTTCATCGTGTCTGATCAACGGTCCAGATCAATCCTCGATCCAACGGCTAGGATTATTTCACAATTTCGCATATCACGAGTTAGAGAGGTTAGAGCACTCCTTCCTTTGACCTCTCAGTCAGTGAAATGTTGATCTATAACCACGTGTCCTTCCCTAAGATGGATGGTCCTCTTGCTTTCGGGATTTTGTAAGCCTGCTTCACCTTGCACTATAAAGAACATGTAGGTTCTCCTGGATCAAACGTCGGTCGGACCTCGGGCTTACATCTGACACATGAGATCTGTTCTCTTCTACTGCGTGCTCCTCCTATCTGAATTCATATCTGATGATCATCGAGAAATCTAAATGGGATCCAATGATCATTGTTGCTCTTCACTATTGAACTTGCCATTGCCATGCTATTATCATTGTGTTGATGATCATGATCTTTTCCATCAATGACAAACACGCATACTCTGCCTCTATCTGAAAACATGCCAACATACTTACCCTCCTTTTTTATTGTAATCCTGAAGAATGTAATGTGTGTAGCGTAGATGTTGAAGAATGATGAATAAAAGAGAAAAATAGACATATATTTGTGGATGTATCCCCATGGGGTGAACCACAATAAATCTAATGTGTTATGTGTCTGAATAGTTGTTTTATTGTTATGTTGTTTATTAGTTATAGAATGAACAGCTAACATAGATTGTGACAACATGTATGCATAGTTGATTGATGAATGAATTCTAGGGTTAAATGAATGGATAATAAATATGATGCATGAGGAAAAGGAACATAATACAGTCCCAATCCCTTCCTTGATTGTAGACACTTGATTATTGCAGTCTCCTATAAGCTATATCGGGTGAGACTGCATTGTGCACCCTGTGTGCAACGTTGCCTTCTGGTTTACTAGGAGAGATGATAGTTTGAGGGTTTTGCTAGAAATCTTTGAGATTAGAAACAGGGTTAGCCCAAGCATCCAACAAATGGTTTTGTTGCTGGCTAGAACTGCACAAGATAGATAGGAAGGGATCTGTTGAAGAAAAACACAGAGAATGAAAACATAGAAGGGAATATTCAGGCCATGGAATCCAATGAAGGACCATATTGAAAGATGGTTAAGGACAAAGGAATTTGATTTTGCGCAGCAGGGCAACAAAAACCCTAAATATACACCACTCAAATATATTGAGAAATATGTGTTTAGCAACTTGCATGAAGTATGTTTATGCGAATTTTTGCATCTTTTGCAGGAATGATTATTGAGGTTGAAGTAAAACCACCCTACAAATTGAATCAGACAGCTAGAGTGTCATCCTATGGAGATCGTGCAGTTGTAGCAAGTCAATAATAAATTTACGTGCGCAGTAGATTTTTGGTTAGACATTATTATTGCAGGTTTTATCACTCAATTTTCATTTGATACTGCAAAGTCATACACTGTTGTAGAGTATGATTTTCTAAAGGGACACAAAGGTAGGTACATCAGATCACTTTATACTTCTATCAAGATATTATTACATGACAAAGGCATGATGACCATGGAATAACATAGCTAAACTTTCATGTGCACATGGGGGAAGTGGGGAAGCACTGATAAGAGTCTGAGATATGGATAGGAATTTGTATAAGGGGAAGCAGAAAGAGGCCATGTACCCAATCATGATGGATGAGGACCAAACAAAGAAGATAATGAAAAATGTTGGAGCGATGAGCAGCAATAGACCTTACCAATATAATATGAATAACAAAAAGAGTTCCATAGTCGACAGAGAGGGCTTGGCGAGCAATGAAGAAGAGGTAGAGGATATCCAAGCTATGGATAATATTGGGGAAATCCTATGTGCAACATGTGAAAGGAAAAAAAGAAGTCCAAGGTTAGGAACAGAAGGTAGAACTCCAATCTAGATCACAATTAGTGTGGAACATACAACCCCATGTGTGACTAATACACCTGAAGGAACACCAAGTTTTAGACAACCAATTTTTAGTAGAAGAGGGGTTGCATATCATGGGTCCAATAGAGGAGAAACAAATAGGGGTAAAAGTTTAATAAGTAACAATCAACTATCTACACCATGTGGAGGAATTAGCTCAACAAATTTCAAAATGGTAGGAGTAGATTCCACTATCAGATTACCAGAGTTTTAGGGTGAGGTGTCAGAGGACCCTGAGAAAAATTTATTCATCTATGAAAATATCTGGGAATCAAAGAAAGTCATAGACGAGGATACAAAAGTGGCACAATTGGCTTTAACACTTAGAGACCATGCACTATACTGGTACATGAGCCTTGATGTAAACATTCCACAAGGAGTACTCAATATTGTCATAGAGGTGAAAAATTTAATGGTAAATGAATTTCAAAAGCCAAGCTCACAATACCAGTACATGAACGAAATTATTGAGATCAGGCAGAAACCAAGTGAGTATGTCTGGGATATTAATCAAAGGTTCAAACATTTGAAAGGTAAGTTGAAGTACTCTATTACTGACATGCAACATAGGCAATTATTTGTGAACTCTCTATTACCACACTTGAATTATCCTTTGAGACAACAAAAGTTTCAAACTTAGGCAGAGGTGCTGCAAGCATAGATCCAGTATCAACAGATAGATATAGCAATAGAAGATCTGAAAGAGGATCTAAAGAATCTAACATTTTAGTTGAACCAAAACAAAGGGAAAGAGAAGAGAGAAGTTGTTTGGTGTACGTTATGTAGGACATAAGGACACCATAAGAATGAATGTCCAACCTTTGAGCAGTACTTGCAAGCAGGGGTTCCAAAAGACTTGCCTACAGTAGGACCAAGGTGTGAAATTTGCAAGACACACGAGCATGATCCACATCATTGTCCAATGATGTAGAATTATAAGATAGTGCCAAAAATTTCTTACTGTATTTTTTGTAAATAAATGGGTCACAATCACAAGCACTGTAGAATGCTCGAATTGATGAGAGAGAGAACTTAAATCACCTACAGGGTCCAAGCAGAGATGATGACAAGACAAGACGCAGCACAGTTCAATAATGTGCAACCAAAATTCAATCATGCGCAACCATCATATAAAAATTCACAACCACAGTATAATACCACGTAGTATAACCAGATACAATAATATAATGCATTGCACAGAGATAGTGGTGGATTCAGAGGTGGAGGTTGGGGTAGAGAAGGATTTGGATGAGGTAGAGGGTCAGTAGTATGAAACAATTGTCAACAACCAGGACACTATGCAAGAGACTATACACTTCCACCCACAACATGTATGTATTTTCACGCAACAAACCATGACATAGAATGCTGCCCAACATTATTGGGAAAAATACAAGAAAAAAGAAACCAGAAAAATTAGAACGTCTAGTGGATTTCGGTCGAAGCCAAGGATGATGGGAATAATATCAACATAGTTACTCGAGGAGGAGCCAATATGGGAGTTGATGCAGAAAAAAAGGATCCATCTCAACACTAGTGGGTCAAGAAGAACACTGAGCCACAAAATAATTTTGATGTGCATAAAGAAAAGGAGACATTTAAGGAGGCCATACAGGAGGTTTTAAAAGAGAACATTGTGTCTACATAAATTGTGCAGCAAACTCAGGAGAAGTCATTGTATGAGATGCCACCCTCAATGGGTCACACCAGCAAAGGACAACCTTCAGAGAAAGTATGTAACCTAAATAATTGTTTGCAATCATGTACTGTAGAGTTATTGAATGATCCATCATCCATTAAGGTCTTACAGAATTTTCTAGAAACATGCAACACACAAGTAGAAGGGAAGTTAGAATAGAAAATAGTTAATCATCTCCATATGAGAATAAGAACAAGTAGGGAATTTAGGTTAAATGCCAACATTGGGCATTTCAATATGGGGGATGCCATACTTGATTTAGGCTCTGAAGTGAATGTCTTACCTAAGAAGACATGGAAGTGTATGGGGGAACCCACATTAGGGTATTCACTTTTCCAATTGAAATTAGCAAATCAACATAGAGTATTAACAATTGGAAGACTTAAAGGTGTGAAAGTAGACTTGGATGGAGTGCGCACTGTGGCAGATTTCAAAGTTATAGAAAGAGTAGATGGCACAACACCCTACCATACATTACTAGGACTAGACTAGACATTTGATAACTAGGTTGTGATCAACCTGAAGACACAGAAAATTACTTTTGAATCAGGCAAGTACAGAGTAATTTCCCCACTGGATCCATCAGAAGGAGAAAGTTTTATAGAGGTGACATGTTTGGACTCTGAAGAAATAAATTAGTTATATAGGACTACTACGCGAGAAGAATATTATGTCAACCCAACGGTAGATGGGGTACTCAGTTGGAGAAGCATTACATCATGTGCCTCAGAATCCAAGATAGGTATGGAAAACTAGCAGTAGAGACTACATTAAGTCTCCACAAGGAGGTGTGCAAGAATAGAGTGTGCAGTAAGGTGGTTCGGTACAGAGGTAAGGGAACCTCCCACTTTTCATGGTTTGAATGACCTAGAAGAATTCTTGACAAATTATGTGGAAGAATTTTTGAAAAATCATAGGTTGTTATCCCTTGATATTGCACTCAAGGAAACACCTGCAATATGGTGTGGCACACACAAGGGAATGATTCAAGACTGATATCAGTGTAAAAGGTTAATGTACATTAGATTTGGTGCAAAACAGGGGAACAATAAATTGCAGAAATATGACGGGTGAGGAAGACCAGTTGAGCACATAGAGAAATGAAAAACACAATGGAGGTCAACACCACCATAAGAATGGCCTCACTACTTTATTCATACATTGGAAGGGATACCATGGAACTGGTACATAGACCAGGAACTGCATAGAGGCACTACATAATAGACAATATTACAACAAAATTTTGTTGTAACTTTCTCATTTGAGCATGAGAACCCCAATATTGATTCAGCCTTGAAGATAATACATGGAATGATATTTTTTTACGAACCTGAGGTGGAAATTATAACAAAATATTAACAACAGAACAGACAAACAATGAAAGACTTACTCTCATGTTATCATGTCACAGAGGAAGCACCAAATAAAGATGATCCACACAAATTTCATATAACAAAGATTAAAGGTGATAGAGAGGTGGAAGGTCCATCTTTGGAGTCAAAGGTATTTGTTGCACCAATTAAGGTCAAGAAAGTCAACATTGGGATAGAAGAAAACCCTAAAATGGAAAGCATTGGAGATTACTGGGATGAGCAAACTCTAGAAAGGATAACAAAATTACTGTGTGAATACAGTGACTTGTTTCTATCAACCTTTAAAGAGATGAAAGGTATAACAGCTGAGTTGGGTGAAATGAATATACCCCTCAAACTAGATGTTAGACCTGTTAGACAGAGACCTTACAGCGTAAATCCAGTGTATAAGAAAAAAGCGAAAGAAGAACATGATTGAATGCTAGAAGTTAGTATCATAGAGCCAGTGGAAGTATTTGAATGGATTAGTCCCATGGTAGTTCAGGAAAAGAAACAAGGGAGAATAATAATTTGTGTAGATCTGAGGAAATTGAATGATGCTTTCTTACATGATCCTTTCCCTACTCATTTTATAGATGAGGTCTTAGAGAATGCCGGAGGCCAAGACACATATTCATTCACAGGTGGATTCTTTGGTTATCATCAAATCAAAATAGGTCCCGAGGATAGGCATAAGACTACATTTGTTACAGAATGGGGATCTTATCAGTATACAGTTATGCCCTTTGGATTGAAGAATGCACCAACTATCTTTTCAAGGGTGATCATAACTGCTTTTAAGGATTTCATACATAAGTTCTTAGAGTTATATTTGGATGATTGGAATATTTTTAGTCTTTTGAAAGATCATGTAGAAGTCTTCAGACTAATGTTGGATAGGTGTAGGCAATGTCAGATCTCATTAAACATCAAGAAATGTATTTTCATCATACCTTTTGGGATATTGTTAGGACATCTATTATGAAGACAAGGGTTACTGGTTGACCCTGCTAAGATTGTTGTAATTGTGAACTTACCACCACTGAAGTCAGTGTGCTAGTTAAGAGCCACAATTGGACATACGGGGTACTACAAGAATTTTATCAAGGGGTATGCACAGATTACTGTGACAATGGAAAATTTGTTGAAGAAGGACACCAAATTTCAGTGGAACAAGGATTGTCAGCAGGGATTGGATACTTTGAAGGAGAAGATGGTGACAAAACCTATTTTAGTGTTTTTCCATTGGGAAAATACATTTCGTGTGCATGTAGATGCATCAGCGATAGCACTTGGAGAAATTTTGGCATAGCTAGGAGCAGGTGACTTAGATCATCCTATAGCTTTTGCAAGTAGGAACTTACCAGACTTAGAGAAGAATTACAACACAACTGAAAAAGAAGGTCTAGCCATGGTGTATGAACTGCAAAAATTCATACATCACCTACTGGGAAATCACTTTAAAATGTTCACGGATCATTCTTCCCTCAAGTATCTAGTCAACAATCCAATCTTGGGGGGGAGAATCTATAGATGGCTATTATTTTTCCATGAATTTGATTTTGAAGAAATAGTTAAACCAGGGAAACTGAATGTCGGACTAGATCACTTATCAAGGATAAACAATGGATAAGAATCTACTAACCATGAATGATTTTAAGGATGGAAATTTATATTAAAATCTAGAAACATGGACTAATATTACTAGTCCTTAATATGCAAAATGTAAAATGTTTGGCGATAGTTTTGTAAAAATATTCAAATTTCTAAGGATTTTATATAGTTTTTATGAAAATATAGCAGTTTTAAGGTAAAATAATTTTACTCTATGGAATTTGGTTGAACTGTTTTTAGAAAAAATGGAAATTGGCGAATCATTTTTTGGGAAAAACCATTGAAAATTATCCCATTGGCAAAATTTAGCCCTTAAAATCATCTATGCTACTAACTTAGAAGACAAATTGCCTTATGAAAGTTAATTTCAATTCAGATAGTTGATGAGTACTTTGTTGATATCAATGAATTATTGAATACAAGAGTTGCACCAAAGGAGTTTAGTACCGCATAGAAGAAAAACCCGGTAGTTAGAGTTGCATACTATCAATTAATTGCAAGACATTTATACAAGCTGGGAGAAGACAACGTTTTGAGAAGGTGTGTGCTGGAGCATGAACGACCCATGGTTCTAGTAGAATCTCATGAAGGTATATATAGAGGAAACTATGTAGGAAAATATTCCATGTAGAAGGTATTGTGCACATGTTTATGGTGACCAACAATTCATAAGGATGCAAAAAAATATTGCCAGAACTATGATGTCTGTCATAAAGTTGGCGAACCCAACAAGAGGGAAGAGATGCCCCTAAGACCCCAAGTAACTCTTCATGTATTTTACAAGTGGGCAATAGATTTTTTTGGACCTATTAATCCACCAACAAGATGGTCAAGAGAAAGATATATCATTACTGCGACATAATATTTAACCAGATGAGTAGAAGCAACACTAGTCATGGATTGTAGCGCAGAGACAACACACTTCTTATTTGAGCAGGTTATTACGATATTTGGATGTCCCAAGATTTTGATGAGTGACTAAAGAACCCATTTTATTAATAGTACCATCCAGGCTATGACTGAGGAATTTTAATTCTATCACCAGAAAAGTACACCATATAATCCTTAGGCAAGTGGGAGAGTAGAAGCTTTCAACAAGATTTTGGAGAATGCCTTGACAAAGATTTGTAATGTGAACAGAAATGATTGGGATTTTAAAATACCGATAGTATTATGGGAATACATGAATACATGCAAGAAGTTGATAGGACAGACACCATTTAGATGGTGTATGGACAAGAAGCAATGGTGCCATTAGAATTTTTGGTATCTAGTCTGTGCATGGAAGAAATTATAAATATAACAGAAAGAGGTGCAGTACAAGAAAGTTTAAGTCAACTTATGGAACTGGAAGAAGACAGGATTCTAGCAAGATTCCACCAAGAGGTGCAAAAAGTAAGGGACAAATCATGGCATGATAGACAGATAAAGAATAAGATATTTAAGGAGGGAGATCTAGTTCTCCTCTGTGACAATAAACTTTTGCAACATCCCCTTAAGTTCATAATGCATTGGCTAGGGCCATATGAAGTGAAGTATGTCATAGATGGAGGGTCTGTGCAACTAAAGGACTTGACAAGAACAGAAATGCAAGGAATGGTGAATAGTAGTCGGCTGAAACTGTATAGGGACAATTGACCTACTAAATATTAGTAGTTGCAGCGCAGTAAATAAGCCACATGTATAATTTACTATAGTAGAAATTGTAAATGTGTTGAACCTACACAGAATAGATCTAGCTAGAAAATACTACACACGTTTGCAGATAGAAATTGAGAAAGAAGAAGCAAGAGAGAAAGAATGGAAGAATTCTCATTAACCGTTATGAATAATGAATAATTTACACAAGATATACTCCATATGACTCAATCAATGTGCACTAGAGGAGAACCAATGCACCATAGTGGTGGTCTAGAGTGATCTGGACACACACCAATAGTTATGGGAGTGAACTGCCACCTAGTCTAGTCTCTCAGGAAGTTACGGGAGTGAACTGCCACCTAGCTAAGTTAACTAGTCAACTCATCTTCAG
Source organism: Picea mariana (assembly GCA_032191745.1). NCBI lineage: Eukaryota > Viridiplantae > Streptophyta > Pinopsida > Pinales > Pinaceae > Picea > Picea mariana. Next base: position 100,961 of record JASDQU010688682.1, read on the forward strand.
TTAACTGACTGAACAGAGTGTAGTGAGGAGTAGATAAAGGAATCAAGAGTAATGCACCAGTCTGGTGATGATCCCAAGGCAAGTGCGCATTAGCATGGTAATGATCCCAATGTTGCATGGTGACAAAACCAATGCAACATCTAGACTCAACTCAACTAGTCAAATTGAAGTGTCAACTGAAGAGAATATTCTCTAGGAGGAATATTCTCCCCTAAAATATAGGATACTAGATAATGACTAATTATGGCTAATAAACAAGAAAAAAGCTTAGGAAAAATAAATCCTAGGTGTGTGTGAAGTAACTCCAACACCCCCCCTGAACATCACTATGGTGAAAATAAAGAATGAGTCTTGGCAACGAGGCCATGTTAGGTACCCAAATACAAAAGATACACTGAAATAAAGTGAGAAAAGAGGGAAAACCTCATGAGAAAAACCCCCCTCAAGGTACAATGTATGTAAAAATAAGAACTATAGTTTCTAGGAAACTATCTCCTTCACTCCAAGATGACTTTGCAGAGAATGGAACTTCTGCTCACTGAAGGTCTTGGTGAATATGTATGTCGTATGTTTTGTCGAAGAATAGAACTGTAGGTCGATGATCCCCTCATGTATTAAGTCCTGAATGTAGTGCATGTGGATCTCGATGTGCTTCGTCCGTTGCCTCTGAATTGGATCTCTGTAGAACTTCAGAGTGCTCTAGTTGTCACACCAGATGGCAATTGGTCGATGAAATTGAATTCCCAACTCAGTGAGAAAATATTGTAGCCACATAGCCTGAATGGTTATGTTAACTACCCCTCTTTACTCTACCTCGGCTGAAGATAGAGCAATGGAAGCTTCCTTCTTGCTCGACCAATAAATAGGCCCGAAACCAAGACTGAGTGAGTAACCATATGTGGACTTGCGATCAGTGATATCACTAGCCCAGTCAGAATCAGTAAACACGATGAGATATAATGTAGATTTTGTTTCATAATGAATCCCAAAGGTGATGGTGCCCTGTATGTATCGAAGGATATGCTTTGCAGCGTTCCAATGTATCTCATGCGGCTTCTGCATGAACCTGGAAACTATACCAACTGCATAGGAGAGGTCTGGTCTAGAGTGTGTGAGATACAACAAGCTCCCCACTAGTTTTTTGTATAGTGTGATGTCAACCAGTGGAGTCTCTCCGCTATCCTCAAATTTGACTCCTGATAAGAAAGAAGTTGGAGCAAACTTGTAGTCTGTCATGTGAAATATCTCAAGGAGATCTCATGCATACTTGGCTTGAGACATTTTGATTCCTGATGCATCCTAACTGATCTCTAGTCCAAGGAAGAAGTGTAGCGGACCCATGTCTGTCATCAAAAAATTGTCATGTAGAATCCTCTTGACTGCAACAATTGTTGAAGTCAAGCAACCAGTGATCAGCAAATCATCAACATACAGAATTAAGAGTAGAAGTGAATCAGTCATCTTGAGCATGTATACATTCAGGTATGATTTACAATGTACAAAGTTCTGTGACAACAGGTAGGAGTCCATCTTGGCATAACATGCCCTCGGGACCTGCTTGAGGCCATAAAGGGACTTCTTCAGTCGACAGACCAAATATGAGTCCTTCATAAATCCTTGGGGCTGCTCCATATAGATCTCCTCAGAGAGATCACCATGAAGAAATGCATTCTTCACGCCCATATGATGGACTTCCCATCCCTTGGTTGTCGCAATGGTAAGTGTCAATCATATGGAATCCATCTTCGCTACTAGAGCAAAGGTCTCATCATAGTCAATACCATGCACCTACTAAAAGCCTTTAGCAACAAGCCTGGCTTTGTATCTACTAATATGTCCATCCATTACACTCTTGGTCATGTAGACCCATCTATATCTGAAAAGTTTCCTTCCAGAAGGAAGGGGAACTAGATCCCAAGTCTGGTTCTCAAGGAGGGAGTTGTACTCCTCCTGCATGGAAGCTTCTCAAAAGGTATTTCCAGCATCCTCACCATGAGACTATGGATCTGAAGACTAAACCAGAAAAACATGCCTGTAGGGAAATGGTTCAGTGGCAGTGAGTGCAACAAGAGGCTCCTTGAAATCAGATCAAGTCCTAGTATTGGTTGGATCACCAACGAGATCCCCTGCATCCTAAAGAGTAGTTTGTGCCCACTTGGGCCTCTGCTCTAGCCATGCAACTGGATATGGATTCTCTTACTCTACATCTAACTGTAATGACTCTGTATCTAAATCATCTGATTCCTTTGAATCAGAACTCTCATCTGAAGAAGATTCAACATGTGCATGCTCATCATCTCGAACAGGTGGAAGAATGAAGGTGTCTGCATGAGGCTATTGAGGTACATGTGAGATACATTCCTCAAATTGGACACTACACTCTATTGACATGAAGTTCAAAAAAAAATTCCCATCCTTGAAAACTGAAGCTTCATTTTTTCCTAAGTCGTGGAGCCACCCTTAATCAAAAGGAGATCTGAGCTTTTCGTTCCTTTTCAGGTTTTTGAGATTCGGCTTTCCTTGAAGTATGATTTTCGACTATCTTGTTTTCCCGGTGCCGAAGTCCCGAAAGGTTTAATATGTTTAAAAAAAAGTTAATAGGGGGGAGAAATAAAGGTTACCTTCCCGCCATTTTCCACAAACACTCTTTAAACCCGTGATTATTTAAGTTCCTAAACATATTATATTTCCCTTAATATTTCGTGATTTCGGGTTTTTCTTGCCACTAAAGCGCTTTCAAACTCTCAACCCGTGGACTCTCGATTCTCATTTTTCCAAAAATTAAAAAAGTAATTAATTATTGACCTAGTTTAATTAAATCCCTAATACGTGTCTTAGCGCCTCACTAATCTCATCATGATTTCGCAATCCGGGGATTGCTTGTGACTTATTCCTTGACAACAAGATCCCCAAAGTTCCGAAACATGAAATCGTGTTTTCTCTAAACAAGGTTTAAGTTTCAAGTTAGTTCATTTTTAAAACAGGATTAGAAATAATTAAATCACCTTTCGCATTTCGAGAATTGAAGAAGGCGGTGATTTTTGAAAATTCAGTTTTGAAATTGTCGATATATGGCGTCACTAATAACAGATAAATGAAGATATTTTTTGACATGAAAGCATATCTCTAGGCATATATTTCCATTAAAAAGCATTAATTTTTCGTCGTCTGTGTCTGTACACTCGTTTTAATGTGAAATTGAAGGTTAATAAAGTCTTATGTTTCGAACTTCATAGCTATCCTTTACATCTACTGCAAGTCACGTTTACCTAATTTTATACACACTTTCTCTGTAAACAGGTCTTTGATCCAGCACAAGTATCATGGCACCTAATAAGGCACCCAAAAAAAGTGAAGAGATTGCAGAAGGCTCGAGTCTATATGGAGACGTTATATCCTATACAACACCACATGCCATCGATTCCGTAAAATCCTGGAGGCAGATTTTCGAGACTCTGGATTACGAAATTAAAAATTTCCCTCATGACACCGACAACAAGCTTCAAGATATAGTGAATTCTGAGCTCCACAAAATAGCTACACGGCCACGACTTACAGCTTATAATGACATGATCAGTTGGGCCTTAGAGCGAGCTGACGTACAGACGAGGAGCATTTTGGACAGTCGAGGGGTCGTCGTTGGCTCTTTCAGACTGGAACATGTACAAGTAATGTATAAATTATCCCCCAGTCCCAAGTATGTTTATAATCAAGAATTTGTGAGTAATTTTCAAAGAAAATAATGTTTGGAGGCAGACCAAACCTATCCCGACATAATCAAAGACTGGTGAAGAAACGAGGGAAAATTTAGGGCTGAAACCCATGCTATTTATGCCACGGCCTCATTGAATGAGTATATGATTTATGTGGCGATGATATTATGTAGACTTTTCGATAAGAAAAGTCCCACCCATTTCCCTGCGGAATGGGTGCCTCTTTTGCACGAGGCAGCAGAAGGTTACAGTTTCAATTGGGATAAGATTTTATCCGATAACATGGCAAAGGAGGTCATGGACTATTAGACTGCAAGATCAAAGGGCCGACTAGTAGCCTTTTATATGCCGTCTTACATCATAGATGCCATATGTTTCTCGACCCCTTTCCCTTTGATGAATTAGATTTGGAATCCTACTTACCTGGAGCCAATTCATGAATATCATTCTAAACTTTGGGAAGAAAATGCCAATGATTCGTTCTATGAAATTTGTCATTTCGTGGTAATACCACTACATCAGATGTTGTACGGCTATGTGCCTCCCCACATTTTAGACTCAGTCACAGGAAACCAGAGAGCAGTTGTTGATTAGTTCATAGAGGAGATTTTTTCATACATTAGATTTTTCAGGTGTTCAATTCCCCCACATGCCCTCCCGAAATTCCTCCCTGACAGACTGGTGTATAGGGAGGTGGCTCATCAAATAGTAGCAGGTGAAATTGGGATAGAACTAAAAGTGGCTCAAAAGAAATTTTGGCCAGTTTTTCCCGTTCAAATTGGGAAATTTTCATTGCTCAACATAGGTCATTCCAAAGTTGAAGCGATAGCACTAGAGGAGGTTAAATTGGTAAACCTCGAGCACCGGAAGCACGATCCTTACCAACTAGTGGGAAAACGCAGGGCCCATTATAATATGAAATCCTATGAACACGAGAAGTCCCCTTGTGACAATATGTTCAAAGGGACCAGGACCTATGAGGAAGTATTACAAAGAGTATAGACACTGTCGTCTAACTTGCAAGCTAGTTTTTAGACCTTCCAGAAGCACAGACAGAGCGGCCTGCCCAAAGCACTACAAGGAGAAGCAATTACCCTTCCTCGGGAACAAGAAGATATTATTCCAGGTTCTGGACAAGAAACGCAAGATAAAGCCAATCCTGAAGAATTTCCTCAGGAGACTAAAATCTCTTTTCAAAATGAAGAGGCCTTACAGACAAAGGATCCAGAGACCGAGGCAAAGAGGAGGCCCAAGACACCTCCTGAAATTGGTATGTCCACTCCTCCTTCATCACCTGTTGTTGATGTCATTATACTCGAGGCTATGGGAGGAACAGGGTCTACAGAGCTAGGAAGTCCCATAACTTCCTAAACTCCTTTACAGTCCACCTTTGGATTCCCGCAGATGAGAGATATATATGTTGGTGACCTCACCCCTATTTCCAGAGATGAGATCCCTCCTTCTGATTATTTTTTCAGCAAGAAGAGGAAGGTTATTGTAAGGAAAGAAATGCATATGAGAGAATGAATTATGGTGAAAAAACATAAGGTCTTGATAGATGGCCAGAAATTGGAAGAGGAGGATTTCACTACAGAGGTAGAAGGCTCCATGGGATCCATGGCAACAACAAACTTTTTTACTGTGGAGAATATGAGAACAAGGATAAAGAAGAGTAAACACATGATAGCTCAATTGCAGGATCATTTGAAAAATGCTGAGAAGAACATGAAAGAAGAGGTGAATAAGAGTCTAGACCAGGCCAGAGCTGCTGAAAGGCAAGAAATCCAGTCACTCAAAACTAGCCTGGATGAAATGAACTAGAGGATACAAGTAAGTTAGGTACAGGTTACTCAGCAGAGTGAGCTTGTTAAACAATTACAGGCTAAACTGAGTTTGACATAAGGTTGGGTCGTAGACCTGAAGGCTTTTCAATCCCTCTCGTTAGAAGCCTATACAAAGATAGAAGTTGAACAACAATAATTGATCTCCAAAATAGAGATCATCTAGTGTTACTTTCAAGAGGTAAGAAAATCTCTTGATAACATTATTTTACTAGAAAAAGAGGCTAAAGAAGCAAGGAATACTTTTCAGAAGGCAGTTGCATGTTTATGGAACAGGGAGATGCTGAAATATTTAAAACTTTATGTCACAGAACAGATAAGAGGAGACATTATGCTCAAAGCATGGGAAACAAACATAGTTGAAAACAAGAAGATGGTCAAAGAAATCAAAGATGACTATGAGGGAATCTTTGATTCTTTGGATATGAAAGCCTTAGGAATCAAAAGAAATGACTGCTCCTGTTATCATACTAATTGGTAGGTGCGGACACTAATTGATCTCCCTAGATCCACCTAGATCTAGAACAAAACACACCAGAACATGACGCTTTCCTTAAGTTTTAGATATTGAATTTACTAACTAAAGAGGGATGAGTGACATACCATTTAAATGTCTCTTCCTCTCACCATCGCCATCCTAGCTCCGTTCCAACGCTCATACAATGATGATC
>JASDQU010688683.1:0-30950 GCA_032191745.1 Picea mariana
GAAGGTAGCCTTCCAGACATTTTTTCACTATCTCCATTTTCCCATCATATTGAGGATGATAAGATGAGTTGTGAGCCAATTGAGTACCCAAACAAGAAAATAATTATGTCCAAAAATGTCCAGTAAAGATGGGATCTCTGTCACTTACAATAATCTTTGGGCTTCCATGTAGCTTTTGAACTGTCTCCATAAATGTGGTAGCAATTGTAATGGATTTGAAAGGATGAGAGAGTGCACAAAAGTGTGTGTACTTGGTAAGTCTATCAACAATCACCATGATGACAATTTTTCCTTCAGACTTCGTTAACCCTATGATGCAATCCATGGAAGCCTCCTCCCAATAATGACTTGGAATGGCTAATGGTTGTAAAAGACCCGGGGTATTAATTGTTTGCACCTTATTTTGTTGGAAAACCAAACATTCTGCCACAAACCTTTGAACATCATTTTTAAGGCCATCCCAAGAAACTTCCCTCTTGACCCTGTGATAGATTGTCAAAAATCATGAGTGCCCTCCTACCAGAGAGGTGTGGAATTCCAAAAGTACCTTTTGTTTGAGCTGGGAGTTCTTACATAAATATAAGTGATCTTTGTACCATAGTGAATAATTTTTCCATGTAAATGTATCAGATGCACTCGAATCCTGATGCAACCTTTGAATGAGAGTCCACACTTTTTGTCATTCTTCCATTCATCCCTTTCTTCTTTTATCCAATCAGGTTGGATGATAGAGATAGCATATATAAATGCCTCAACATCTTCATCATTTCTGGAGAGTGCATTTGCCACAACATTTTGCTTCCCTTTTTTGTAGATGATTTCAAATTCATAACCCAACATCTTGGTAACCCATTTTTTTTTCTCTTGTGAAGATAGTCTTTGTTCCAAGAAGTATTTAAGACTTTCATGATCTTTTTTTACCTTGAAGTGCCTACCTATTAGGTAAGTGCGCCATTGCTTCAATGCATGTAGTATTATCATCATTTCCTTCTCATAAATGTGTTTGTGTAAGTCCTTTCCCTTGAGTGGATGACTTTCAAAATCAAGGGTCATTCCTTCTTGCATTAGAACAACACCAATGCCATTTCCCAAGGCATCACATTCCACAATAAAGGTTTTTGTGAAGTCTGGTGTGGTCAAGACAGGATCTTTGAACATTGTCTCTTTAGTTGTTCAAAATATTGAGTTTCCTCTGAAGTCCTTTGTTATCACTGAAAAATCATCTCCAACATTGCACACAATGGTTGAAGAAGGACATCAATGCCAACAACAATTAGTACACCTACAACATCAAAATCCATCAAAAAGGCACAAAACTATACACTTGGTTTAAAAATTATTATTCTTCTACGACATATGTCTGGATTAGAAGAATAGTCCTTGTAGCCCATGGCGTGACTTACAACATCTGTTGGAATAGTTATTCTTCTAGGACATATGTCCAGATTAGAAGAATGGTTCTTGTATCACTTTGTGGAGTCACTGACTTATTCAACATCATGCCTAATTAACTCAGATGGAGTATGGATTCAAGAGATGATGCAGTTGATGCTATCATATGATATTGATAGTGATGATGGTGCTCGTGATCTAATCATGAGATATTTTGTATGGCTATGATGATGCTACTGATTGAATGGTATGTTTGTGCTCAAGACTATTTCCTTCAATACCTCCCTAGCTAGGAGGAGTGTTGATATTATGGTAGTTGTGGGAGGTATTAACCTCCATGTGTAACCCTAACAAGAGTAGAATATTCCAGGAAGAAAGAAGAAACCCTAAAGCATTGGACATAACCCTAGAAGACAAGTCGACTAAAGGAAATATTTAATATTGAGTTTTTTCCCTCCAAAATGACAAGTCAGCCCAGACAACTAAAGAGAATTAATATAAATACAAGACAGCATAGCTCATTTTAAGGACACATATCGCAACTACAGAAATGTAAGAGTGTGCACTGCAGAAATTGAGTAAGTGCGCAAATTTGGAGAGTAGTTGCAGTTGCAGCTACAACAACCTGTATTATCAGTTTAGGCTTGGACTTTCTATTGGTTATGGTTTGGACTTTCTTCCTAGTGTGCTAAACTCTAGAGAGAGGTATGCTACATTGATTGGCTATTAGGCCTAGGGTTTGCTTCCGAAATTATTCTCTGTCAAGATTAAGGTGCTCGAGGGTGGCTTCGGCCTATGGTTGGGTGAAAATATTGCTATATTGTTTATTGTTAAACAAACACACCTATTATTCTAACACTTTGTAGTGCAAAAATTGAGAGTTTGAGTCACTCTTGCACTCCTCTTACCAGCATATTGACAATGGAAGTTCTTGTTAAGAAAGGAATAGAAAGAATAAACGAAGTAATGCAAAGTATTATAAAAATACAAAATAAATGCAGGAAAGCCTCCTGCGAGTTTCCTTAAGAATCTCAACGATAAATTGTGCTCAAATCCTCTAAATCGTCCATTTGTAATTGTTCCAAAACCTTGTGTCGAGGTACTCATCTCACTAGTGCAACTACTTCAACTGGGAAGTCATTTTCCATTTTGCAGACCTCTTTCCAAAGCCCTTCAATACAACTGGAAATTCTTTTATTTTTCGTTCGATTGGACCTAAAACCTATTGGAAATTCTTTAAATTCTTTTATTTTTCGCTCGATTGGACCTAAAACCTATTGGAAATTCTTTAAGCACGCATCCAACTTCCCAAAGCCAGGATTCATAAGCTTGGAAATAGTGTCATTGTAGGATAACAATTTCCACGTGATTTTGCATCCATCTCATGGGAGTAAGCCTTCTAACATTTTATAATTCCCTTTTCCATCGATCTTTACCACTGACATCATGTTTACCTTCTGCTATAAGTTGTGTATCTTGTATCAAAGCCATCGCGTTTGTAGCAAATGAATTTAGGTGTTGTAGTATTATCATGAACTTATTCAAATATCTTGGGCACAAGCCAAGCCTTGCTTCAAGAATACCAAACTCCAAATCAGTAAGTCGAAGATGTGATAGCTTAACAGAAACCATCAACTCCTTCATTTCACATACATGTCAATAGGTGTGCTCCACACAAAAACATCCAACTAAAAACCAGATTTGACAATGCAAAGGTGGATATGCTTGCCCTGATTAAGACACGGTGAACTAGCACATTCCATGAGACTGTTGGCGAGAGTAAAATGATCTAGCTTTACATATTGCAATTGCATTTTGCAAAACAAAAGGAGAGTTTCCTGGTGGTTTCCATTCCTAGCATAACCGAAAATCATAGTATTCCATAGAACTAAATTTCGTTCAGGCATTTTGTCAAATGCATGACATGCAACGTCCACACTCCCGCAATTTGCATGCATCGCTACAAGTGAATTCCGTACAATCACACCCAAATCAAAGCCATCCTAATAACATGACCATGAATCTGTCCTAGGTCTAAAATCCCCAAATGCGCACATACTTGCAGGGCGCTCACCATGGTAACCAAATTCGGCACTACACGTACCGGCTACCATTAGCATTTTCCAAAACAGTGTCATTGCCTCATTAGGTTTCCCATTCTCGGCATAACCGAAAATCATCACATTTCAAGTGACTGAAACTCTTTCAGTCATTGTTTTCAAACTATTGGCATGTAATCTCTGTTCTCCCAAAATTGGCATACATAGCGATGAAAGAATTTCCAACAATACATCTGACTCAAATCAAGTTCTCTTTATGTGATCATGAATTTCCTTTCCCTCTTCCACAGCCGACAGTCTCGCACAAGCTTTCAACACAAAAGGGAACATGAAATTGTCTGGACGTATCCTTGCTGATAGCATTTGATAATAGAGTCTAAGTGCTTCCTAGCATAGCCCATTGGTGGCATATCCTGTGATCATCATATTCCATATAAGTATATTTGTTTTGTGTATGTTTTCAAACACTCGGCATCCTCCATTCTGTTGTACATGACATACAATCTAAAAAGTATGTTTACCAAAACTGTATCATCGTGAAATCTAGTTCTGTACATTAGAGCATAAATTACATTCAGTTGTTTTATGTTGGTGCAGGGCTACATTAGGGAAATCTATATATTACAAGCGACTAAGTATTGGGTTTCTTGTTTTCGCTTTGATTTTTGTGTCGCTTGCACTGTCATAGTAGAGTCAACACCTGCAACAGATGCATCGTTAGAGAAGGGTACTAGTCACAGAAATATCTACAGCTAAGATGGTCTGATATCTGTAGATAGTGTGATGAAAACCCCAATAAGATTATGGGAATTGCTGAGAGTATTCCATAGTCATTGCAGAAGTCGTGATAATAAATGATAATGAAAACCAGAGAGAAAAGCAAGTATCAATGGAATTCTACAGCATTTGATGAAAATGTTCAATGGAATTCTCACCTTGTCCATGTATTCCATATCCTAGAATCATGGCACTCCATGTCATGACATTTCTATGATATGCTCTCTGAAACAATTTGCATGCATACTCTACACTTCCACATTTGGCATGCATGTCTATGAGAGTAGTTTCCACAATAGCATTCGTCTCAAAGCCACTTCTAACTATGTGTGCATGGATCCTCTTGGCTAGTTGCAAGGATTCCAATTGGGCACATGCTGAGAGCACACTCACCACAATAAATGAGTTAGGTTCCATGTCTTCCAGTTGCATTTCATTGAATAATACCAAGGCTTCAATTGCATGACCATTTTGAACATGCCCATTATGACTGAGTTGGGTTGCACACCTGACAATCGCTTTTGACGAAAGATCTCTATTGCCTCATCGACATACCCATTATGAAAATACCCACCAATCATTGCATTTCGGGAGAATTCATTTCTTTTATACATTTTGTCAAACAATTTGCACACCTGCTAACCATTTCACCTATGCACTCTATGTTTGGCCCATGCAAGTCCAATATTTGAACCTAATGTTTTGATACCACTTTGTAGTGTACTTGCTGGGATGGAGGGGTATTGGGAAACTCCATCAATTTCCCTTTGATTTCACCAAAAACACAACCAACCTCTGATACCATATCACAGCACCATATCACAACACCTGCTCCATCATACAATTTTGCATGCATAACTATGCATAACACATTAAAAATCCAAGAATGTAAAATACACCGAGATTCTATAAGCATACAACAATTAACACATAATTACAAAGTGTAACAATAAAGGCATATGGCACTTATCTTTTATGAAAACATCATTCGATTGCAGACCTCAGACGTTCCTCCCAGCCATAGACCACACTGCTCCTAATCTCTCAATCGTGAGTCACACCCGAGTTGAGGCTATTACTCCACTAGGGAGAAGGAACTCCTAAGACAACTATAGTCCATAGTCAATACCAAAAAGTCTGGTCCAAGGTACCAAACCTCAGCAACAGTCCAACCTACAATCTCTCATTCCCCATCAACCTACACAACCTAAGGTAGTGTGCCCCCTTCTCCACACCACAGTCCCTTGGGTTGCAGCACTACCTTTCCAAGTCTCTAGCATAGGTTAGCCAAGAAGTCTCATAGCATTGTGGCTCCAGGAGTTCCATCTATCCTTAGAGGTCTCCAAATACCCTCTAGGCTTCACACCAGAGAACCTATCCCCACGCTTCTCCCTCCAGGGATCTAGCCTCCTCTGGGACAAACCAAGGAGAAGTGTACACACCCTTGGGTCCACCTAGAATCCACAGTTAAATTCTGTAGTCTAGGTCACCACCTCCCCCAGAGAAACTCCTCTAGTCAACCTGGTAAGAATGAAATGAATAGAATGGAGAATTAAACTAAATTCTCCCTTTAATTATGCATGTGTCCCTTTTTATATTGTATTATTATACAATATAATAGTATAAAGTCTTAGGGAATTATTATATTTTATTTGGCTTAGAATCCTTGGCTTAACCTCCCTTTACCTAGACCTTATTCTCCTTTCCCCTCATGGAGTATTAGCCCCCTATACTCTTTTCGTCTCTTGATCTATAGCCATGATGTTATTTTTTATTAATTAGTACATATGTAAAATTTATAACATAGGCTCTTTGACCTTTGATCATATTTATAGGAACTCCGACCTAAACACACCAGCTCACCAGCCTAAGTATCATCTGCAAATGCTCTGACCCAAACATACCATCTCACCAACCTAAGTATCATATGTACAATATATTTACAATATGGGGATCAAGCCGGGGTATTACAGGACTCATGCAAAGTTCCTATTAATTATTATGTGTGCTTCAAACACAATTTATAGATCTAAAGATACATTTCTAGTGAATACGTGCCATCCAACTCACTTAAAAGAAATTGGACCTCGCTAATACACTATTCACAAGGTTCACCTATACCAAAGTTCATTAATAAAGCATCACTATGGAAAATAGAGAAAGGAAAGAGCCCTTTTGCAGTGATATTGTTAATTCACTAGATAAGGAAGACAAAAATTTCCATTGTTGTGACTCGTACCAATGGTTCTTAAATAAGTCAATAGAAGAAAAGAAAAATGAAAGACTCTAGACAATAGGTATGGTCAATGTTCGTTGTGTTTCTAAAGTCTTCGACTTCAAAGAACTCGTAACCAGGTATGCTCAAAGGTTCAACTCAAGGACAAGGATGATTAAAGTAACAACAAAAACAGAATCCATTGGTCCTTACTCTGAAAATGTTCAATAAAATGCTATGTATTATGTCTACAAATAGAACTCTTAAGCTTGTTGATGCAGACACCTTCCTATCTTCTCAAGGAGGTGGCTCCAATGTACTAAGAGAATTATGCTACCTTCTGCAAACATGTCGACCAACCTTTCACCAATTGATATAACCTTTATACAAGAACCATACTGCTACTTTTCATGGATGTTCGCCCATTTCGTTTTCCGCGAGTCATCTTCACACATATCCAAGTCAGCTCTATATGCACTGTACTTTTCATTTCACAAGGATTTCATGTTTGATTGGGTAGAGGTCATATTGAATGAACTTTGTTTTTAGTTAAGTAACTAATTTACCACTCAAATTTTTTTTATGGCCACATATTTGGTATTCACAATTGTATTTTCCAATTTCTTTAACAATCTCCATGTCAAGGAAACTCTTAATATACACAACAAACCAGTTCAGTTATGGCACCCAGTGTTATGAAAAAATAAAGCACCATTCAATTTTTTTATTGTTCAAGATAAGTTTGTTAGAGAGTTCAGACACATCTTGGTTGGGGCAAAGCCCAAGAGAATAACCCAAGAAGCTGAAGATGTTCTTAAGGGAAAGAGAATTTGCATTCAAGAGATAAACCATACTTACATCCACTTGTATGGTTATCATGAAAACGCACTTCTGCTCCCTTTATTTTTCTGCGATAGACATTTTGTTGTAGAATTTTTCCACCAGTATAAGGCCTAGTGTATTCTATTTGCCAGAAAGAGAAAAAAGAAATTCATTACATTGTCTCTTCAAGTTGGGGACATAATTGTCAGCAATATAACACATCTAAAACAAATCTTAGAGAACTTAATCTAAAACAATCAAATCCCCTAGACGGTTTTGATCCTGAGGGCATGTTCTCACAACATTTCGCATCGCTAAGGTACAACAACCATTTTACAAGATTTGATGAAGAAAACGCTGAGAATTCGTCAAAAAGAACAAGAATGCATGTAGAAATGGCTTGTTAACAGAAATAAGTTCAAATACCAAAAGTCAGGGAAAACCAAGACAAAGAGGGAAAAGTGATGCTAATGTCTAGTCTTCTTCCAATTGCTAGTTACATAAGAGCTCCTCCTCTGAGCAAAAAACATAACATCACAAGTTAAACGAAGAAGACAGTAATGACAGGTCTATTGGAGATGGTGGTGGAGAGAAACCACCTCATGCAAATCTTGAAAGGGAACATATAGTTTCACAGTAAAAAAGGAAACGAAGCCCAAATTGAGACAATTCATAAGATACATGAATTCCAGGAAATCTTGAAGATATGGAAATCAGGAGCACAAATCTATCGGACTAGGTAACCCGAAGAATTTTTTAAAGCCAAGAAATCACATAGGACCTTGCAACTGAGGAACCCATGTTCTTTGACAATCAGTCCTTAACACTGCACAATTCTCAATACAAGAGGCATGAAAACAAGTTGTAGATAGACATTGTCAATGTTAAACAAGAAAAGGTGGTTAAGAAATTAAGATCATTGATCGATATATCAGGAGTTGCACCATCTAAACTCATGTAACTACATCACTCTATAAGAGATTCTCATGCATATTCAATTTCAGAACAAGAGTTGCAAACCATTAAATTGAAAAGAAGAATGAGTGAACTAGAGGAGACACTCAGTTCCATACCATTGTTTGCACAACCACTGACCATACTTTCAACAGAACAGACTCCTCCAAGTACTCCAAAAAATTCAAGGCCAATTAGGAAATCCCTTCAATTTTTTAATGGAGTTAAACTCTATGTTGTTGATAACATTAACAGAATACTTGATATAATCATACAGGCATGGGAAGTTAGCACCAATCTACGTGATTTTTCACAAAGGATTTCAAGTTTTACTAGAGATTTGCAAAGAGACTTTCAACATGATGAAGCCTATTGGAAAAATGAGCTAAACACTTTTGTTGCATGAGTTACTAGTATCAATGACCATCGAAAAAATCAGCAGGGACTTCCCAATAGCAATAGAATAAATAAAATAAAGGAAGGTTGGGAACAAAACGTAAAAATGCTACAAGATGCAATTGTTGCTTGTGAAAAAATCGATGAAGGGAGATGCAATGCGATTTTAAAAACATTTGATGTCGTTAAAGAAATGTGGGGTCAAAATTTTTTCATAAATTCATCGATGATCACTAAAGAAGATCTTGATAGTCACTTTGCGGAAATGAAGACTTCATTTGCTACTAAATTTGACAACATCGTGGAGTTTTCTAGAGAAGAACAGAAACAATGGCTTGTTACATTTCTCAATGACAATAAAGATAACTTGTCATCCATTGAACAACTGCAATTGGACTGCAAATAAATAGAGGAGAACATTTTTGTGCTTCAAGTTAAGCAAGAAATCTCCATCCCACCAATCAAGAACCATAATTATAACTAAGTCAAGAATGCTTTGAAGCATATTATTAACCCAGAATAACCATCATAGACAGTTTCTTCAACAAAAGCCCAAAGAAAAAAATGTTATGAAGGAAAATACACAACAATAAAGGAAAAACCAAAATAACATAATATTTGCTTCTTGGTAGGCAGACTATTGTTTGCATCTACTTTTGTTATCCTTTTCTTTTGTTGACTTGGTAATTGATCAAAATTGTTTGTTTTATGCCCTCTACAGACCTAACACTACTTTTTAACTATCTTTCTCTCTTTCTTCCAGGTATTTAATCTATTTATTGGTCCATGGAAGCTCCAATCTCAGTCCATTTGGAAAAATGCATTTACCTTTTACAGACATTATTTAAAACATAATTGTATATTTTTTGAACTTGTAGAAGAACTCTTTAGCTTTCTAGGCTTCAAGTTTAAAACTAAATTTTCAAGTCTACTTTCATTCCTTATGGTTTTTTCAATGAAATATCATGTCGTTATGTGCATATGTGCTAGTTTATTTCCATTATCGGTAAAGTTATTTTGACTTTTAGACTTTTTTCATAAGCATTATGTAAAAGATAACTGCATATTTTTTTGCGCTTTCCAAAGAATTGTTTTGGCATAGATGGCCACTGGTTTTCAACCCTTTGATTTTTAAACTGAATAGTCAATTTTGTGTTCACTATTTCATTTTTCAATGAAATATCGTGTTACTTTCTTTACATAAGTGGATATTTACTTTCTTTTTACAAAAAAATTATTTTGACTTTTATGTTATAATTTGTAAGTTTTATACTATGTATTATGGATATTGAGTATAACACAGCCTTGTCCTTTCTCACATCTTTCTTTATTTGTGAATTTTTACTTTACAAGCCAACTACATTGTCACGTTTCATTTCAATTGTCTATCGTGGCAATTTATACTACTCCATTTAAATCACATAAAAATTGCAAAAGCAGTTGCCCTGCTCCATTGAACATTGTCCATTGGACCAACACTTTCCTGCACAATGTTCTTTTCCATTCATGTTATTTACAAAACCAATTTTCCTATTAACCTAGAATATCGACATTTCCTCTCCTTTTGCATTGTATTTGGTATGTCCAGTTCTTTGTACATTGTTTTTCCTGAGCTTTTATTGAAAAAACATTTTTCCTATTAAACTAGAACTTTGACACTATTGTTGTTTTTGGAGTCTATTTTGTGTCTTCTGTCATATGCACATATGCACATTGTCTTTTCTTAACTTCTAAAAAAAAAAAAAAAAACAATTGTGTGAGTAACAATTTCTTGATCTGCTACTGACAATTTTTAAGGGTCTACACAAGTAACATATATTGTACAAGGACCTCGATCACATATTCTTTCTGCATATCCTAAGATGTGCACAGTTTTCATTATCTCACACACATCCTAACTTATGTGTACTTCACATTGTTTATGGCACATGTTGGGCTTAGTGCACTCTGCATTGCCTCTCTGCATATTCAACTCCTCAAACCCTTTACAATTTTTTATGGTAAATGGTTTTACGTAGTTGTATGCTAAATTCCATGTCTTGTGTAGACAACCACAAGCATTTTTCTTCTTGCACACCCGCACATCCTATCCTCCACACACTTTACATAGATTTGAACAAATGTTGGCATTGACACACTTTACATTGCTTTCGGCACATCTTGGCCTTTGCATACTGCTTTCTACTAAGTTTTATATTGCATATTTATTCTTTTTTTTTTACATAGTCGGTTGTTAAACCTGATATTTTATGCGAAGAAATTTACATCATTTGCTTCTCACACATGCCATCCTTCACACACTTTACGTTTCTTTGAGAAAATTCTCTCATTGACACAGTTTACATTGCTTCTGGCATATACTGGCCTCTGCAATCTTCTTTTTACTAAGTTTTATGCTGCATGTTTCTGTTTTTATTTTTTCTTTACATAGTCCAATACTAAATATGATATTTTTTGCAGAGAACATTGACAATGGAAAAGCATGTTACCAGTGCAGGAAGAGCAATCTCATTCACACACAATGTCGAGCAATATTAATATCATCACATAGAGTAATACAACTCTTCTTAATGTAAGTGGCATAGTTGTTGATTTGAGAGAAATATGGCTATATGGACACCACTCTTTACTATGTACATTATAATTGTTTTTAATTCAAAGTGTTTCGACTTTCTGATTCTTTCGCCTTAAATAGTTTACAAAGGTTTTTAGCTTGTATGTTAAATAGAAAATTTTCCTACACATCATGGACTTCACATACTTCCTTTTACTAAGTTTAGTGTTGCATGTTTCTATTTTTTTTTACATAGTCCAATGCTAAATTTAATATTTTGTGCGGAGAACTTTAGATCATTTTCTTCTAGCACATGCTAGCCTCCATACACTTTACTTTTCACTAACTTGTATGTGTGAAACTTCCACAATTTCATCCCTCTCCTTTATATGTGCACACATTTACTTTTGGACAATAGAAAGAGTGAAACCAAATATTTACTTATTCTATTATTTATTTTTGAACCTCTTGTTCCCCTCAGACACTATATCATCTTGCACTAAAGATGTTATAATATTTATATTATTCTCCAAATGCATAACTAAAGTAGAAATCAGCTGCAAATACAAAAGATCAAGTCAATTAACTATTTCACTTAATTTATATTGTATCTTTCATATGCTAACCCCTCATTCAACATTTCACTTACTTAATTACTAAGTTTGGATCCACATTGAACATTTACTATTTAATTACTAAGTTTTACTTGATATTAAAATTTTAGTTAGTTGTACTTTACATTGAACAATTTACCAACTTGCATATTTTTACAAAAGTTTATTCTAAATGTTTTTAGTCCAAACACTTATGTGCAAAGCTTCTACAATTTCATTGCTCTCCTTTATAACAGCACAATAGAGAGACTCAAACCCAAGATTTAGTTATTCTATCATTTAACTTATTTGTTTTCTACATATGCTAACTTCCTCATTGAACATTTAATAATTTGCATTTTTTCTCGTTTTTAACAAATTCTTGTGCTAAATGTTTTTGCTTCCACATTACTAAATGTTTTTAGTTTATTCATATCATTCTCTTTTTGCATAAACAATAATGTTATTCTTCTTTATTTTATCTATTTTTTAATTATTATCGTTTAAAAAAAATTATTCATTGTGTGTGCATTTAATTATATTAAGTTTCATAGTTAAACATATATTTCTCAACTACCTCAGCAAGACTGGGCTGCAATATAGCCCTTGTTGATTTAATTGCAGACATGAATCAAAATCAACAGTGAACTGAAATAGTTCGTCTTCATGCTTTACGGGGATATTTGTCCAGAATTCTGTCAGAAATTATTAGATTTAAGTGACTATTTCTGTATAATTGGAGTGTCCAAGAGGTTTCTTGCAAGCTGAATCCATTTTTACATTCAAAAATGGATTTCAAACAACAAAAAATAATAATTTCATGCAGATTTATGTCGCCAAATACCACCCAAAAAAACCTAAAACAAATAGACAACCCCATTAATAAAAACCGTTTGCTAAAAGAGGCATGAACTTAAACCTATATTCTTTGTTAATATTTCTGCTAGGACTAGGCCAAGATTCCGCTGCTGCTTATACGTGTACGTTCGCTATTATGCGGTCACGATAGGATTCCAAATCCTACGGTAAATAATATTTTCCCCTTTAATCACGGAGAAAAATAGTTTTGGTAACAGATTATAAATACTCTCTATTTTATTCCCTTTAACTGTTGTTGTGTTTGGATTCGATGGGCTAGTTTTGGCCGAGTGTTTGTTAGTTGAAGATGTCGGTTCGATTCTTGCTAAGTGAAATAATTCTTCACCGTTTACCAAGGATAAGAAGGATTATAATAATGACGACAGGATTTAATTACATACTTTTATACAAACAGAAAAATCTACAACCAGGCAAACTTGAAAAAGAAGGTGGGAGTGAGCAGAACCAAAACACAAACCAAGGAAAATGGAGTTTTTATAGTCTCTGTAAGTATGAAATGAGCAATTAACCAGTGTTATTATAGGAGTTGGTTAGATATTCTATGAAATGGTTTTTTTCGTCCTGTCTATATAAATTTACATTAATCACTATTTTTTTTTATTCAAAATTCATTTTTGAATGCAGAAATAAATTGAACATGCTAAAACACTCTTAAGACACTCAGATTTTACAGAAATAATCATTTAAATCTAAAGTCCAACAATTTTTCACCAAATTTAAAATAAATATCCTCTAAAAAAAAATCTTCATCTTTAACCTAATCATTTATACAGTGAGAAACGAGAAAAAATTAGTCACAACGTGCGACCTAGCTGGTGACCCCAATGTGTCACTGAAGGTGCTGACCGCAGCGTGTGATGTAAGTGTGTCACTGTAGGTGTTGACCTCAGCGTATGATGCAATGCAGGTTTTATTTAAATTTCATTTATGATATTATGCGATTCTGTAATCCTTTTTCCAGATTCTAAATCAATATATATTGGATCATATAATTAAATATATATTAGGGTTTCGAATTTAACATATATCAAAGGTCCCACCATGGAAAACGTACATGGTGATGCACATGCCATGTTTTCTCTTAAAGGCACCGGTAAAGTGTGTGGATCCCGGAGTGCATCACGATGTAAGTTTGTGAATCATGAGATTTTTTTTAGTTTGGACACTTTCATTTTATTTTTTAATTTTCTCAGTTTTTATATAGTCCAAGGTGCCTCTTTTATAATGCTCACATTAAATAGATATTTGTAATGCCATCGTTATTAGTTCCATGCCTCCTCCGAGGGAGAGGGACTTTAGTTGTTTTTGAGGCATTAGTTGGTGAATTTTTAGTCGTTTTTAGGCATTATTGGTGAATTTTGCTGGTTGAATTTCTATTAATTTCAAAGTTTGCTATTGTTTCAAAATATTTTTTATTAATTTTATTTTCCAAAATTAAAAATATTTTTTTTCAATTTCAAAAAATCTATATTGGTATTTTTTAATTGGTGCAATTTATTGGTTGGTTGGTTGGATTGCATGCCTTCTGCATTCCTCCACTCACACCAGACCCACACCAGACCCAGAAATAATTGATCGTGGCCATTTGCATGCCCTCACATTAGACTCAAAAATCACAACTCGACAAATTTAGAAAACACTCCTATCTGTCCCATGAACTGCGATATTCTCCAAAAGAAGAGTCTAAAATCTAGATGTAGTTTTTCTTGATCCAGTTCCTTAGCAACGGGTTTGAGATCGAGACCGAGACCCAAAGCCGATTGATCCAATGTCTGTCCCATCCTTTCTTCCAGGTCGAGAGACATGCCCATAATTAGCGGTTAGAGATCCAAATCCTTTCTCTGTTTTTCTATCCATTTGTATGTAAATAAACAAATTACTTGTTGTCATAGTTATGGACAAGTGTTAATTGTTTTTACATGGAACCTAATACATGCTAAAGATATTACATCTGAAAGATGAATTGATACTGAAAGATGTCTAAACAAAAATATTACCATGGTGTGAGCATTGTATTTCGACGCCTTGCACACGTTCGTTATAGGAGAATAGTCCACCGATGAGAACTCCGCGTTGCAAGCTACAAGGTCACAAAGTTCAATTCACCATATTCATCTCCTCATCAAATTCAATCCCCCAAACCAATTTTGCAGACTAAATACTAAAAAAAACAACAATGAATGACCACAGCAAGGGAAGAGGTTTCAAACTCACACTTGTTAATTGGCTGAGTATAGTTGATGATCTTCGTCTCCTTCAATCTCTTTGTGCACAAAAAATTTAAATAAAAGATTAAACAGTAACACGAAAATTACCCACTTAGATAAAACCATTAAAGGATTAAGTTGGAACATGAGATTTATTGTATTTATTGTTATGTTTTAGGCTATTGGTATTCTTACCACTGAACGCAATCCCAGCTAGGGGCAATATGAGCACCATGGAAGCAAAAAGAGAGCTTGAAGACAACATCGTATACTGCAGCGCCCTTCAGTTATTTTATTCGATCCCAGAATTGGATCACACTTCTTCTACGTTGAGATGGATTCAAAGTTTCACGTTCAATCTCTTCTGCAAATAATGATCAACATTTATTAATGAAGATCCCCCATGTGCCTTAGGCTCTCAGAAATTTGTAAGTGTTTGGTTGGGTAGACAATGAAATTTTCTTGTAGATATCCACACATTGTTAATTAATACACCCAAAGAAGAATAATGGCCTTGGACAAATGTGTGTGCCTTCGAATAATTGCAACCTGTTAAATATACTGTAACCTCAACAGGTTGACTGTACACTGCCAGTTGTCCTGGCCAGCTGTACTTTCTATTCTTTATTTGCTTGAGCCTATTTAGCTTAGCTATTTCCCTTTGCATTGTACTTCTTCATGAACTTCTTCATGTACTCATTTTGTACTCTTCTTCTTATATTCTAATATACTATTTTATGTTCTATTATTTCTCTCTACATTTCTTGCTTCACAATTTATCATGGTATCAGAACTACAGTAGTAAGCCTCTTCACACAGGCTGGAGAGCAACAGGATCCTCACAGCAAAGAGCTTACACGGATCACGAGAGAACGCTTCACAGAATTTTCACAAAGCTAGGAAAGTTGTCCGTTCATACTCTCAAAAGATCGTCATAGGGAGCTCGTCGACGTCGTAGACCGTACTATGCTCGAAAGTTTCGAGGAGCAGAAACACGAGAAGGAAGAGGAGACTGCAGATGGAGAAATAGTAAAGTTTCTTGTACAATTTTCAAAATTCTTCAAAGATTCACGAAGAAGAGCTGCACGACGCAGGAACATTTGAAGAACTCGAAGAATTCGTTCAAATTCATTAAAGATTCCTGTAGAAGGCAAAATTGTTTAAAGATTTATGGGAATTCTCTCAAATCCATCAAAGATTGCAGCAGACAACGTTAAGCTTCAAAGAACTCATGAAATTCTTTCAAATCTTTGAAAGAATCACGAATTTTTCTTCCGTAGGAGAAAATTCCTTCAAATCCAGCAAAGATCGCATCTAAGGAGAAAAGAACAAGCGTCGCAGTAGTAAGATCAGTCCTGCGAAGAAATCGGAAGCGAAAATCCAGTTCATAAGTGACGAGCAGAGCGTATAAAAGGGGAAAGAATTTCAGCCGTTAGATTTCACGCAGAGGACCGACAGCCGTCGGATCCATGAGAAAGTGCACGAGGATTAGTCCTCTAGAGCGCACATGAGAAATTTCGACTTGCGAAGTCACAAAATCATTAGAGCCGTCCATCTCAAAGGACAGGTGGCAGTAGATCAAAGCGCCATCTCATTTCAGCATCTCGACGTTCGCGGTTTGGGTAACTCAGTGACAAGACTTCTAAAGTCGCGAAATAATGAATCACGAAATCCCAAAAGGATCTGGACCATCAGATCACAAGAAGATCTGGACCGTTGAAGAGTCCAAAGGTAAGTTTCGTCATTTCAAATTTCGTGAACTCGGAGGTTCGCAGAGCGAGAGCCCAAGAGTTGGGTGTCCCAACTCACAAACTTGCAAAGTTGTGAAATCACGAGGAGTAAGGATAGTCGTTGGATCCAAAGAACGGTAGGACCGTTGGATCAGGAACCCCATCGCGTATCACGTATTCGGAGGTTCGGAGGTTGAAGGGATCTTTTTTCAACTATAGAAGTTGCGAAGTGTCTAGAGCTAAGGCACAAGGGAACACGTGGTAGAGCCATAAGGTGGGGCCTGCGTGATAGATAGGCTGACACGCGTCGCCTAGAAAAAGGATTCAACACTCCATTAATTTCTCGCATCTCAGGGATTCATGGGATAAGAGCGTGAAGGCTCGACGCTTCAACCTGCGAGATTGCGAATAGCGAAAAGCGATCCCTTCAACCCGATGTTGACTTATCATGTCTCGAGAGATCGCAACAGTAGGGCACGAGAGTTCAACCCAAGAACTCACGAAGGTGCGAGTTGCAAAAAGGACTTTGGGTTAAGCCCTTGGTCATAGCGTTGTGGTCGCTCGAAGGATAAAGAACTGGCACAGACATCGCTATTCTCCAAATTGTGAAAAGCTAGCAGTGCTTTAACCTTTAGGCATGTGGTCATATTGTTCGAAGACAAAGTGCCAATCTAAGGCTGTTAAGCCCTCTTCGGCATGTCGGTGAAGGTTGGAGTGACAAGAGATTTCAGGACTTGTATAACGAAGTCCCGAAGACAGAATCGTGAAGCCAAAAATTGTGAAGTTGAAACTCACGAAATCTTGAAACACAACGTTCCGACATCCCTGCAAAGAAAGCATCAGACCTAGTTTCAGCGAAAGAGACGGGTAAATACAAAATTTCCTTCTATTTTTTTGCAAATTTTTTTAAAAAATATGGCGTCGTCTAGCAATTTAGGACCAAATCAGGGTCCAATTCTTCTTGGAAAGAACTATGAGTTCTAGTCTCTTCAGATGAGATCCTTCTTGCAAGCACAAGAGTGATGGGATCCAATGGATCATGGATATGTGGAACCAGATCCAGTAGACCTGTCCGCCATGACTAATCAGCAGAAAATTGCTCAGGCAACTAAGATAAATAGAGAAAATAAAGCTAAATTTTGGATTCAAAATTCTGTGGATGACTCGATTTTTTCAAAAATCATAGGCACTTGTACTTCAAAATAGGCCTTGGACATCCTTAAATCTTCCTACGAAAGAAATGACAGGGTCAAAACAGTTAAACTGCAGACCTTGAGGACACAATTCAAGACTCTAAGGATGACAGAGTCCGAAAGTGAGGATCAGTTCATGACCAGAGTCATGGGAATCGTGAACCAGATCAGATTGACTGGCGAATCCATAACTGATCAACGCATTGTTGAGAAAGTCCTCTGAAGTTTACCCAAGAAATTTGAAATGGTTGTAACAGTAATCCTTGAATCCAAGGATCTGTCATTTTTTTCAACAGATGAACTAATTAGTTCTGTGGTGACACATGAGACTAGACTGCATCTCACATATGAGTCAATCACCAATGCTTTCAAAACACAATTCTCCTTCAGAAGAGGGAGAGACAGAGGGTGAGGCAGAGATCACCAAGGAAGAGGGAGCAGTCACAGAATCCTCATTCCAGTGGAGGACACAAACAACAACAACTGAATCAACACTTCCAAGCACACAGACAACAAGATCAGAATCAGAGTTTTCAGCCTCAAAGAGGTAGAGGGAGAAGATCAAATGAGAAATCAAGCATACAATGCTATTACTGCAAAAAGTATGGGCACTATGAATCTGAATGTAGGAAGAAGCAAGCAATTCAGTTCTCAGGCAGAGCACATGTGTCAAATCACACAGGATAAAACTCAGGAGGTATGTTTCTTTCGTGCCATAAGACTGAAGAACAACCTAAAGATCTCTGGTTGTTGGACAGTGGATGTAGCAATCACATGACATGTAACAAAGATTTACTTTCATGCATTGATTCTTCACTCTCATTTGATATTACACTTGGAAATGATTTTTTAGTCAAAGTTCAAGGAAAAGGAACTGTTCCTATTCTTACTAAACATAATGTAAAGAAAGACATAAACAATGTCTATCATGTTCCAGATCTGAAACATACTTTTCTAAGTGTAGGAAAACTCATTGAACATGGCTATAAGGTAATTTTTGAGGGAGCATCTTGCAAAATATATGACAAAAACCCCAACAAAAAATTGATTTATGAAATCCATATGACTCCGAATAGGATGTTTCCCCTTACACTCAGAACTGCAAATCTAAGTCAACCATATGCATAGAGTGCATCTACCCTTAATGAAACAATGGTTTGGCATATAAGATTTGGTCATCTACCATTTCAGAGTCTAGGTCTTCTTTAGAAGCACTCCATGGTCAAAGGTCTTCCTATCTTTAAAGAGAAAATTCCCCCATGTGAGTCTTGCATACTTGGAAAACATAAGAGAACTAGTTTTCCACAGTCATCAAATCAATCCAAACAACATCTTGAACTAGTAGACACTGACCTATGTGGACCAATGCAAACAGAGTCAATAGGTGGTAGCTTTTACTTTCTAACGTTTATTGATGATTTCAGCAAAAAAATATGAATCTATTTTCTCAGACACAAGTCTGAAACTTTTGCAAAATTCAAAGAATTCAAGGCAAAAGCTGAAAAACAGAGTGGCAAATATATCAAAGCACTCAAGTCAGATGGAGGAGGAGAATACAACTCCAGAGAATTTGCAAATTTATGCAAATCACAAGGCATTATCATGCAAACAACATCCAGGTATACTCCACAACAGAATGGAGTGGCTGAAAGAAAAAATCAGATAGTAATGAATATGGAAAGAACACTTCTCAAAGAGAAAAGTTTGTCAAATATTTTTTGGGCTAAAGCAGTAGCATGCTTAGTTTATCTCCTAAATAGATCTCCAAACACAAGTCTAAAGCTGAAAGTCCCCCAAGAAGCATGGAGTGGGACAAAGCTCAATGTTGCACATCTAAAGACATTCGGATCCATAGCATACGCTCACATACCTTCCGAATTAAGGAAGAAACTTGATGACAAAAGTGAGAAATGTATTTTCACTGCATATAGTGAAACATCTAAAGCTTACAGGCTTTACAATCTAATCTCCAAGAAACTAATTCTTAGCAGAGATGTAAAATTTCTAGAAAATCAATTCTGGAATGATTCAGAAAATCAACAAATGGACAGTCAAAATCCATTGCTGCCAAGTTCTGAAAATGCAGAAAATTCAGGACAACAACTACCTCAAACTATTCTTCTAAGATTGCAGGTACAAAGACAACCTGAAAATTCTCAGGATAACTCAATTTCCAGCAGAGACTCATTCTCTGAACCACAAAACCAGAGAACTCGAAGTTTAAGAGAAATCCATCAGCAGTTGGATGACTTTGAACAACACAACCTTTTTGCTTTAATGTAATGTCAACCTACATCTTTTAAAGAAGTAGCTAAGGAGCCACATTGGGTTCAAGCCATGAACCAAGAAATTGACTCCATTGAGAAAAATCAGACATTGGATCTTGTTGATTTGCCAAGTCACAAGAAAAGTATTGGTGTCAAGTGGGTTTACAAAACTAAACTCCATGAAAAAGGGCAGATTGAAAAACACAAGGCAAGACTTGTTGCCAAAGGATTCTCACAACAACCTGGTACTGACTATGGTGAAACATTTGCTCCAGTAGCAAGACTAGACACTGTAAGGACTCTATTGGCCATAGCAGCCCAACACAAATGGCAAGTATACCAGATGNAGTCAGCATTCCTGAATGGTTTTTTATAAGAAGAGGTGTATGTCAATTAGCCACCTGGATTTGAAGTCCAAGAGCAGCCGGCCAAAGTATATTGGTTGAAGAAAGCCTTGTATGGCTTAAAGCAAGATCCAAGAGCTTGGTACAGCAGAATTGACACTCACATGATCAAAAGTGGTTTCAACAGAAGCCAAACTGAGCCAACTCTTTACACCAAAATAGATCAGCACGGTAAAATTTTGATTGTATGTTTATATGTTGATGACATGATCTATACTGGAAGAGTTAACAAATTTTAAACATGCCATGCAATCTAAGTTTGAGATGACAGATCTTGGCATAATGAAATATTTTTTAGGGATTGAGGTTGATCAATCAACCAAAGGCATTTTTGTCTGTAAGCAAAAGTATGTAGCAGACATCATCAAAAGATTTTGCATGGAAGAATGCAATCCAGCAGAAACCCCTATACCTCTAGGCACAAAATTGAGCAAGAAAGATGAAGGCCCTACAATGGACCCTACCCTGTACAAAAGTTTAGTAGGTAGTTTGTTGTATCTTACAGCAACTAGGCCTGACATTATGTACGCAACCAGCCTTGTTTCCAGATTCATGGAATCCCCCAAAGATTCTCATTGGAAAATGGCGAAACGAATTTTGAGATATGTTGCAGGAACTCTCAATTTTGGCTTATGGTACACTAAATTTGATAGTAATCAACTATCTAGTTACACAGACAGTGATTTTGCAGGTAGCCTAGATGATAGGAAAAGCACATCTAGACATGATTTTCACCTGGGCACGAACCTTATCTCATGGGCATCAAAGAAGTAGCCAATAGTATCAATATCTTCTACAAAGGCAGAGTATGTTATTGCTACCTTAGCTTCTTGTCAAACTGTGTGGCTAAGAAGAATATTGAAAGATATGTCACATACAGAAAAGGATCCAACTCTTATTTTCTATGACAATACTTTAGCAATTGCTTTATCTAAAAATCATGTGTTTCACAAGAAAAGCAAACACATTGACACTCGTTTTCATTTCATACGCAAGCTAGTCAATAATGGTGATATTGTACTACAATTCTATGGTTCTCGAGATCAACTCGCATATATCTTCACAAAGCCACTAGGAAAATCTGTTTTTTATTTTCAAAGACAACACTTAGGCATAATCAGTGCTGATGTTTGTAACTATTGAGTTTAAGAGGGAGTGTTAAATATAATGTAACCTCAACAGACTGACTGTACACTACCAGCTGTCCTGGCCAGCTGTACTTTCTATTCTTGATTTTCTTGAGCCTATTTAGCTCAGCTATTTCCCTTTGCATTGTACTTCTTCATGAACTTCTTCATATACTCGTTTTGTACTCTTCTTCTTCTATTCTAATATACTATTTTCTGTTCTATTCTTTCTCTCTGCATTTCTTGCTTCACAATTTATCACAACGAACACGTTGAATTATAGCTTGTGTGTCTGAAATTTATTAATAGCCAAATGATCTTCAGGACAGAGTGTTAGGTTTAGAAATATGTTTTTGAATTGCAATTCTAATGCAAACCAGTGGTTTGTCTGGTTGTACTTGTTACGGAAGGAGTCAAAAGAGATTTACACTATGTATGTTGCTTTAGTTTCATCAAAAACAAGTACAGAGGTGAGGTGTGGATGTTGAACATTACAATTGTCGGTGTTTGGAAACTAACTTGGGATGCGATTTAGCAGGTTTTGAAACTAAAAATTCTATTGCAATTCATGATTTCAGCTTCGAAAAATCATACAGAAGATGCAACTTTTGTCTCTAGTGGAGAAACAATGCAGAAGTGAGGAATACACGGATGTTGAAGAATTTATCTATGGTCGTTTTCTTGTACTCTGCATATAGTTCACATGCATTCAAGTCTTATCTCCCGAGTCAAAGTTGGTTTGGTCGCCCTTAACAAAAATGTTGTCCAAAATTGTTGCAGATATGTTATGATTTGAATGAAGCAGATTCGAATAGACATAGATCTCATGTTACATATTTACAAAATGTAGTTAATTGTGGGTGTAAAGCTTAAGTGTACCAAAAAAGAAGTGATAATTTTCCTATGAGAGTCTGGCCATCTCGGCTTCCGACACAAAAACTCTCTTGAAACTTCTTCCAGTCTTCTTTTCCGAAAGTTAGATGAGCTCACTCTGGTTGACAATGTTTTTTGGAGGCTTGTAAACCACGAGCTTATTCATTGTTATAGGATATCTTGCCACCGTAATCACGAGAGCTACAGTGTCATCTTTTGATCATCTAAAATACACAAAGTTCCTTCATAGAGCTCATTATCCCACACAAGTGTATGGTTTCTTTTCATAAGTAAAGCCAGCACATACACCTCCCATCATTGAAATGGATGATAGGTGGTGGGGATGGCTTGCCTCTCATGGCCTCTCACTTTCAATGGCATTAAAAAGAAAACCGGTTAGTTGAATGAAATGGTTTCTCCCCAGAAGCACCTACAGGACTACCTCAAGTTGGATCACCATTTAGACAGACTGTAGAACGTAGACAAAACAAGGTGGGGAACCACGTTGATATTCTTCTCCTTTAGTTATGTAAAATTTCTTTCTACAACAATAATTATAATTGATTCATAATTGTACCATTTATTCTTAACTTCACAACGAAAATCATCAATTAAATATTAACTTCACAGTGAAAATTATCAATTAAATCATAGCATACCAGATCGAGCATCGTATTGTGGTTGGATCTAGGTATCTCTATGATCAATTCATGAAAGACGACATAATGGAGACTTCAAAGATGACATAACAGAGACCGACATGAAACAAGAGACAGGTGTAGATACTCGATGAAAGAGTTGCAGGAGTGAGTGTTGATACCCACTTCCACACCTCGATTCCCATACCAGAAAGACTGATGACTGGCGACTACACCCTAAGACTGCAAATAGTCACAGTTTTATAATTTGCAAGTAATTGCACTATTTCGAACCCTTGACTTGGCCCCTTAACCTGACCAGGAACACTCAAGAGGTGGTGGAAACCATGGCAGCCATGCTAACAGAGAGATGCAATGTGCATTTCAAAAGGATGGAAATGTAGACAGATGGACAACATGATGGGTCTCTCAAGAAATCACTAGCCACAACTAACAGACCAACTTGCGAGTTGTTATTTTTTTCAAAATTAAATATTATTGTATGATACAACTACTCTTCCATTTTTTTAAATTATTTTACTTTATGTCCCTAAAAACATTTGAAAACAATTCCATTTTTTTATGTGGGTAGAAAATTAGAAACGGTAAATAAAACTACCCTTCCATTTTTTAAAATAATTTTAGTTTATGTCGATAAAAACACTTGAAAATGATTTCATTTTTTATGTGGGTAGAAACGGTAATGAAAGTAATGGGCATACCCAACATGGGTGGTGGAGTGCCCAATTACATTGAATTTAAAATAGTAATGGTAGGAAGGTTTGGTTTGTACAAGATTTACAAAGTTTCAAGTTAAGTTTCGAATATCTTTATATTGATTTGTTGATTTATCTAGGTTGCCAAGGAGAATAGAACTCAACTACCTCCAACTACTCTATTCATAATCTAACTCCATTCATTATATGATAAGTGAGAAGAATCTTGAGAAGAACATACTATTTATACAGCAAGAGCAAAGTCAAGATAAGTGTTGATGAAGAGAAGCCTTATTATCTCTCCCTCATCCCTAAGGTATATGCTAATAATTATGTACTATGGATTGTTTAATTATATAAAGATGCTTAATTTTTTATTTAGTAATGTTATATTTCTACACTCTGCAATATTTTGGGGAGAAACTGAAATGGTAATTGGCTGAAAATGTTATGATAGTTATGTTATGATAGTTCATGCTCTTATCCCAATACCTATATTATTTGGAAATCACTCTTTAAACTTCATATCTAGTGAATGTTCCACTTGACATTTTAACACAAACCACCTAAAATACAGACGAGACAGGGACTAGCTGCTTTGCAACTATTTACCTTATTAAATTTGTCATGGCCTTCTATGCTTCTTTTATATGATTGTTTTATAGTGTCATTGTTATTACCTTTGATGTGATATGTTGATGGTTTTCTAATGTTTTTTCATACTTGTTTTATAATAATGAAAATGTTTTCATAAGTATACAAAGTGTGTTTAATATTAAAAAATTTATTAAAACCTAAGTACAAATAACTATTTTTGAAGATATCATTATGGGGTTTTTTTAGTTGTAGTTATACTTCTCCTTGTTTTATTTGAAATTATGATTTATATTTATTAAGAATAATATTGTCATTAAATTTTTTTGTTGTTTTATTTGAAATTATGATTTATGACTAATATTGTCATTAAAACTTTCATGACTGTGAAATGTGTCATTAATGTTTTTTAACTAGTGTAAATCCATCTTAATTTCGGATTTATCATATGTTTAGAGGGATCAAGTCCCTCGCAGTGCAAACCTCTTTTAGAGTGTAAAACTAAAGAAGATTTATAGCTCAAGGAACGATCTCTCTCAGTGCATAATAAATCTATAGTTAAGATGGATCTACATTGGTTCTTTATTTGTGTGTGTGTGTCTGTGTGCTAGTTGTTAATTCCATATTGAATGTTGTAACATAGGTTAAAATTCTCGAATTTTGACTAGAATACTCATTTTGAGTTCTATTTTAGTCATTTTTTTAAATTTTATGGTGGTGAAATGTGTCATTAATGTTTTTTAACTAGTGTAAATCCATCTTAATTTCGGATTTATCATATGTCTAGAGGGATCAAGTCCTTGGTGGTGCAAATCTCTTTTAGAGTGTAAAACTAAAGAAAAGATTTACACCTCAAAGAACTTGATCTCTCTCAATGCATAATAAATCCATACTTAAGATGGATCTACATTGGTTCTTTATTTTTGTGTGTGTGCTAGTTGTTAATTCCATGTTGAATGTTGTAACATAGATTCTCGAATTTTGGCTAGAATACTCATTTTGAATTCTACTTGATTGAATTCTACTTGATTAATGAAGATTTTAAATTTTGGATTATTTCTTTGTTTTAATTCTTATGTTAAGATAACTTTATATCTGGTTTTAAGTTTTGATAAAACATAGATTTAGTTAAAATTTGTTTATATTTAAACCTTTTAATTTTTTGTATAATATTAATTGTAAATAATTTCAATATAATAGATTATAGGTATATTAGTGTTTTATATATAGACTTAGTCGTATTTGTATAACATTTTAAATGATTAAACGTTGTGTTTACGTACAGGTATACCGTGATGGATGTGGAGCATTGATCAAACAACGGTGAAATCAATGGTTGACACAACTCTGAAATGAACAAATTTTAAACTTGTGATGGTCTGTCAGCTCTGAACCCATAGAATATAAATTGATCCATGTTGATGAATTTCTCCTTTGCAAGCTCGAAATAATTTCAAGTACCAGCAAAGCTCGCACAAAGTCATGGACAAATTTCTTTCAGAGTTCTTTCTAGATTCCATAGGCGCCGTCGATTTTCTTTCAAACGGGAAGACGAATATTTTTCACGTGGTCGGAGTAGTGTTTCGGGCTTCTACATCTTTGGATTGCTTTGAAAAACTAGGCTTCTACATCTTTGGATTGCTTTGAAAAACTATTCTATCAAGTCTTTAAATCATGCCCGTTAATTTCCTTTCTTCTACGACGAATGGTTGGGATGTGAATCTTGGAATATTATCCAGCAGGGAATCACAGTTTCGGAGTCATGTATCCCTTGATCACTCTAGTCCACATTCAATTATGGGTATTGAAGTAAATCACGGATTGTTTCAACAAATCAATATCTTCTACATGTTCAGAGAAGGCCAAGCGATAAACCTGGGTCCCACAGCTTAGAAGTGACATAGCATCAAATTTACGAAGCCCATTGACTTTATATTTAAGCTAGTAACGAAAGCATTTGCTATATAAATCCAAGTAAAGCAAATTTCTCAATGAATGTGGGATTAATAAAGCAGAGGTTAGCAGTCACGATGGCATATCAAAGTTGATCCAACGGATGTTTTTTTCCATGTTTGTTAATTGTTTAATTTGAGCAACCAATCTACAGAACGAGGAGGTTTCACTTAAACAGTTGAAGAAATCCAAGGATTATCTAATCCAGTCAATCTATTTTTAGAATTCGAAGATATGACCAGGATTGAATAACAATTTTTGTTGTAATTTCTCTATATAAATATCTATTCAAAAGAGTGTAAAGGGGAATTTTCAGGCCTGAAGCATACTGAATTTTTTGAATAAATATTTTTCATTCACAGAAATAAAAAGATTCTTGCATTTCATTTCTTGATTTTATGTGTTTCATATTTCATGTTTTCATAAACTATTTTCTTCAAATCAATTTGTTGGTGCCATAACTGTTGAAATTTGGTACAATCTCCATTGCAGTAAGTTTCAAAACAATTATTTAGGTACAACCTTTCCTCTATTTACTGAGTAAGATAAGACCTATACGTTGATATTTTGTTATAATTTTCAAATAGTTCTGTGACACATGCAAATTCGTTGTTATTTATTTTATTGGAAAATAAGTAATATTTAGCTTTATTGGATACATTAATTTTTGTTTCAATTTGGTTCAAATTAATTATGCTTTCATGATATTAGATTAAAAGAACTTAATGAATTAGATCAAGTCTCTTTAATTTCTGATTATTAATTATTGAAACCCTAGATTAAAATCTAGAGCATGAAAGGTTTTATTATTAATTCCACAATTTATTTGAGATGTCTTGACATTGTTCTTTGAGCCTAGAACAATCTCGGGAACAACATATTTTTGGCATCGTTGTTGGGGAACGAATTTGAAAGACTTATCTTCCCTGGGAGTACGATGTTGAAAGATCTTATTTCTGATGATGAACAGAATCAGACACATGCAAGCTCTTTAATTAGTCTTCATCTGGTGACTCCATAGTTTGAAGAACCTACTGAATTTACTGGTGTCTTCACTTTTTCAAACCTAGCATTCGGAAGGAAGAATCGTGATCAAAAGAAGATCACACCTGTAACAAATCCAGAAAATTTGCTCTGATCCAAAAGTGCACAACAGAGATCAACATCTTCTTCTTCGGGTAATATTTTTCAACATAAAGGAACTCAATTAAAACTTAATACTTTTGGAGAAAAGACTAGTAATTATGAATTTAAGTTGATAGTTTATTATTCAAAAGCTAGTTCATCTAAAATTCTTTTGAATTAAAAGATAATGATTTAGGAACTAGTACTTCTAATCTTGGAGATCCTGACTTGAAAGTTATCGGTAATGATCCTCTAGTTTATACTTCAGATATGAAACTTAAGAGTTCTGAAATTTTTATTGAAGAAAAACCTACTCTTGTAAAACTTGAAACTACAGAATTTGAAACAAATGTTGATTTCTCAAAGTTAAAGGTCAATTTTCCTGAGCTTAGGGTTACCATTCCTGAATTTGTTGAAGATCAACTTCATATAACTACTCATTTAGAAACATCTCTTTATTCATAGTTTTCGATTGTTATATATCCTATCTTTCCTCCTAGAAAGGTTGAACATGAATCTACATTTGATTATTCTGAGAATCTTTCTCCCTTGACTTCTTTTCTTCTTTCCCCATATCTCATTTACACACCTTCATATACACTTTCCAATTCACCTAAACATATACCATCGATTTCTCTTTTATTTCCTTCAGGTACTCAAACTTTAGGGGAAGAAGCTTTCAAAATTTTCTATAATCGTTCTTTCGATCATCAAAAGCTTCTTCTAGACATAATGATTGGGAATGTGAATCAACCAAATAAACCTAATCAACCTCCTCCTAGACTATTCAATAAGGATGCAGCTAGATATGCTCCTCTTGTACTACCTGCAAATATTAATGATCTTTCTGATAATTATTTAAAAATGTTGCCTAAGTTCCATAATGAGAATGAGGTCATATTTGTAGAAAATCTAGCTTTCTTTGATGAATTTGCTGATAAGTTTGGCCTTGAACATGAGAATGTATATATGAGACTTTTTATACAAACCTTTGAGGGTGAGAACCTGGTTCAAGGGGCTCCTACCAAATTCCTTAAATTATTGGGATTCCCTAAAGACGACTTTTCTTAGTCAGCGGGATGAGAAGAAAGATCATCTTTACTACCTAACTAAATTTGGAGCTTTGAAATGAAAGAATAATGAATCAATTTTTTATTTCATTAAAATATTCAATAAGACTTATAAAAATTCTAGTTGATGTCAAGCCTTCATAACCAATTGCAATGGTCACCTTTGCAGGAGCTTTTGATGCATTTTTTTCCTTACTTTTAAAGGAAATAAGGTCTAGAAATTTATCCAATATGAAAGAGGATGCAATTGAAATTGAATATAATATGATGGCCTCTGGGAAATTTAAAGTTAAAGTTGAAACAAGGATTATAGAAACAAGAAAATTTAGGGAACGGGGAGGTTTGTCTAGTTCAAATAAAAACTCTCAAGATGAAAATATTGAGGAGATGGCCAAATTAATAAAGGACCTATCTAATAAATTACCTAGAATGGAAGTTGATAGGATTAAATCTAAACCAAATATTAGAAACCCTAGTCATTTTAGAAGGAATTTTAATCCTCAATTTCAACAAATACCTCCTAGGAACAATGATCAACAAATTCAAGCACCATTGAAAGATGAAAATATGTTAGATTAGGATGAAGATAAGGAAAATGAGAATGAAAAAGAAGAAATGAACTTAAATGGTGATGATGAGGTTAACCCACATGTGACTCAAGAAGAGTAAGAACAATCGCGTAGTTTTGGTCAGTTCTTTAATGAAGAAAATATCAAAAATGTTGATACACCTTCTCCTCAGTATATGTTATTTTTTGATGCAACTCAAGCTGAGTTGCATAATAATTATGACCCTGGACCTAGACCAAAGAATAATAAGTTTGTTGATTCTAGTTAAACAAAGAAAATTTTGACAAAAGACAAGAGAAACGAATCTACTATTTCAAAACCATAGTCTGATCAACCAACAACCAAGGTAGTAGAAATTGAACCAAGAGAAATAGAAAAATTAGTTAGCTCTTTTAATCTGGAACATGAATTATGTAAAATCAAAATTTCAGTACCATTAGTAGAATTGGCTAAGAGTCCTTTGTATAAGAAGAAAATTTCAAATATCATAATTTTTTTAGACTCAAAGATTCATGTTGATACTATTAATCTTTAGGATGAGTGTCCTACAATAATGTTTGGACCTAATATTTAAGATAATGGTGATTTAATAGCCCCATTTTACATTTCACTAATTGTACATGATCTCCTTTTACAGAATTTTGTGTTAGACTCAAGTGCATCACATAATCTTATGCCCTTATGGAAAAATTAGGATTGAAAATAACAAGACCTTATTAGGATATTTATTTGTTTGACTCTAGGAAAGTTAAATGTCTTGGAATGATTAAATACTTGGTAGTAAACTTAACTCAAATCCCTGTAAAAAGTATCTTAATGGATGTAGTTGTGGCTGATGTTCCAGAAAAATATGGGATGCTTCTCTCAAGATCGTGGGGATCCCAATTAGGAGGATATTTATAGTTATACATGACTTATGCCACAATTCCACTTTTTGGTGGGAAGTATACTAGATTATATAGGAAAACCAAGCTGTCCTATATTGTTAGTGATCCCAAAAATCCCAACAATTATATTGTGTATGTTGTTGACCAAGATTTGGGAAGTTGTATATTATTTGTAAATAGTGAGTTAGAAAATTGTTCAGAAATAAAACAAATTGATGATTGTGAAAGTCTTGTTAATATTGAAGAAGGGATGTGGCAGATGTATTTTGATGGTTCCACTTCATGGGAAGGATCTAGAGCTAGTATCTTATTTTTATCTCCTTAAGGTGATAAAATTATCCCTTTTTATTTTAGATTATAGTTTGAAACAAATTCGGTAACAAATATTGTTTTTGAATATCTAGCTTTGGTCATAGGCCTAGAAACAACTAGAAAATTGAAAATCGAACATTTAGTGGTTTATGGATATGTTGAATTAATAGTTAAAAACGTCAAGCAAATCTATCAATCCAAACATCCAAGGATGAAAGCGTATAGAAAATTTGTATGGGACTTGATTGAAAACTTTTTTCTGTCAATCAATATTCATGCAATATCCATAATTCATAATCAATAAGAAGATTCCTTGGTTGTCGTTGCCAATACTTTTAGACCACCAAATGTCACAGTTTTAAAATATTGAATTCAACTAAGGCGTAGGACTTCCATTCCAAATAATGTCCAACATTGGAAATTCTTCGAAGATGATCAACATATCAAACAATTCCTAGAAATGGAAAAATAATTTTATTAAATTCATATAGATAAGGAAAGTAAAAATGATGCAATTTGGACACAACAAGAAAATCAAATTGATGAAGAGTTAAAAAATAAAATTGTTGATCAGAAGATGTTACTATTAAAAAATAATCAAATTTCAAAAGGTTTAATACCATTAGAAAACTTTTTTTATAAG
>JASDQU010688683.1:32467-45765 GCA_032191745.1 Picea mariana
ATATCTTGGGATCATTCCCTATCTAAGTAACTAATATATCTTCTCCTATATATTGAGGAGATTGCTCATGGAAATGGTTAGAAGCAAACAAGCAGCAAGCTAGCTAGAGATTGATTAGAGAATTAGTGCAAGACTGTATGGAGGACTGATGCTATAGCAGCAAGAGACAATATCAAGGTCATCACAAGTGGTTGAGTTTCTTCATGCATGAGCAAGTGTGTGTGTCAGAGCTAGGAGCCATCGAAAGGAGACCTACGACATCAAGGCTCAGGTTGTAAGTTTCACTTTCAATTAATATAATACAGTAATATGTCCCTTTCCCATAAAGATGATGTCATTTTTATTACATAATTCCTTGATCATATGTATAGACTAGCCTTTGAACATATTAATCTGCCTTTGCTTTGATTGGTTTGTTCTGTTCTGATTCGGACGACACAAGAGCATTGAAGCAAAAGCTTGGAACAACAAAGACTAAAGGAAAGCGTTCATAAGGTAAGCCCATGACCTTTTATCTCTTAGTTCATTCAATAGGTTAGATCTAGGGAAAGTGTATTATTCTGTCATGATTTGTTCTAGATCCAGGTGGATCTAGGGAGATTGGTCTTTGTCCGCACTCATGAATTTATCCTATAACATGGAAGGAGAGGTAAATGTTTGGATAAAATACAAGAGTGTCACCTTGAAATAAAACCTACCAAGACAATTAAAGGTGAGGGTCTAGAGAAGTTGTTGGTTGAATCTAATTGCAAAGCCTTAGGAATCAATCTTATCACTTCAACTTCTGAAAGTCCTTAAATAGAAGTAGAAGAAACTGATGAGCAACAATCTATGAATAAGATAGATGAAAATTTTTCTTCCACTCCTTGGCACAGAGATATCATTTTATACATGAAAACACTTCAATTTCCATCTAATCTAACTCCAACAAAATCTAGATCACTTAAATTACAAGTCATCAGATATTGCATAACAAGTGACAAGATTTACTAGAAACATCCATTAGGTTTTCTGCTAAATTGCCTTGTTGAGTCTGAAACTGAAACTGTAATTGATGAATTTCACAAAGGAATATGTGGGGGACATCATGCATGGAGGGATACAACATATAAAATCCTAAGAGCGGGATATTATTGGCCTAAATTATTTTCAGATGTAAATGCAAAATTTAGGTCTTATAGAGGATGTCAATTTTTAGCAAGAAAACAATACTTACCTTCCTTACCCTTAGTACTAGTTAAGGATGAAGCTCCTTTTCAACAGTGGGGTTTAGATTTGATAGGAGAAATTCATCCTTCTTCTAGTACTCAACATAAGTGAATTCTTACTGCAACTGACTATTTTTTTAAATGGGTCGAAGCAATTCCAACTACAAATGCAACTGATGCAATGGTAATTAACTTCCTTGAAGAAAATATTCTAGTCAAATTTGGTTGTCCACGAAAACTTATCATATATAATGCACAAGATTTTAAATCTGTAGCCATGATTAATTTTTTTCAAAAATATAATATAATATTAGGCCATTCAACAACCTATTATCCTCAAGGAAATGGATTGGTAGAATCTCCAAATAAGAATTTAATTAGAATTATCAAAAACGTTTTGACCGACAATAAGAAATCTTGACATGCTCTTTTAAAATATGCTCTTTGGGAAAACAAAATCAACACAAAAAATTCAATAAGCATTTATCCTTTCCAATTGATTTATAGCATGGATGTTACTTTACCTATTAACCTTTATTTTCCTCTCATGAAAATATTTTTGGAAATTGATGAACAACCTAATGATTTAATCAAAAGAATAAATCAATTGATTAAAGTGCAGTAGACTAGAGAATAGGTGAATGAAAAATTTCAATAATATCAGGACAGGATGAAAGCCATTTTTTTATAAAAGAGCTAAAGACATAAATTTTCTTTCTAGATATTTTGTATTGAGGTGGGACACAAGAAGGGAATATATTGGCAAACATGAAAAGTTTGATCACTTGTGGTATGGACCTTTCAAAATTGCAGTTGTAGAAGGTAAAAATTCCTTCTCTCTTCAAAATTTGGATGGAGAAATTTTGGAAGCATCTATCAATGGGTGTTTTTTAAAAAACATTATTCAATAGATAGTTTTACTCAATAGATGGTTTTACTCAATATCTACCAAATTGTAGATATCAGTTTGGTTTTCATTGACACTGGAATTTTATTTTGTTTTCAAGCCCTAATGGGTTAAAAAATCATTTTATGAATTACAACCCAATTATGGCTAATTGAATGTTATTTGTTTTCCTAGTTAATAGATTTCTTCAAACTGATAACAATTTTCAGTTGAAGAATATAATTTGTTTTCTTTGTGATCAATTAAAAGTTTTCTTTTATATTCTTTCAGAATTAGTTTTAGTTTGTTTGTTTTGAATAAATGAAGCTAAACCTTTCTATCTTACTCAAATATTTATAGAAATGATAGATCTAGTCAATAGAATAAAAGCTAAACATGTTGCTTTTACAAGATTGATGAAATTTTTTATTCATTTTTTTATTTCAATTGTAAAAGTATGTTTAGGGTAATCTTTTGAAAATTAAGCTTTAATATTAGACTATTGTTGATCAATTTTCTCAAGGTTAAACCTTGATCATAAATTATAAATTATCACATATAAATTCTTCCTATAAATGATCCAAAAAGGATCCAGAGAAAACTAAGGACAATTCAGAATTTGTACAAACAACTCAGGAAGCTCAGAATGGCCTCAATAGATAGAGAAAGGGAAAACATTCAAAGACCTCAAAACTAGGCAAAATTGGCATCATCACGAAGAGCGCATCACAAGATTTCCAATGGCGTAAACAGCTCGTCAAATGGAGTTACAGATCAAACGATATTCACAGTCAACATTCTGGTCAACCTAGCCCAGTCAACAGGGATGAGTCAACATTCGTACTGCTAATGTCGGCATCAATGCGGATGATTTCAACATCTGTACAGTATACGTGGCACACATAGAGGGCGACACATGTCATGCTGATGTCAGAATGATGTCAACATTGTGATGTGGCAGCACCAGAGGTTGCCACATGTCACTCATTTTCAACATTTTTGGGTCAACATGTGGACCAATGAGGAAGTGCCATGTGGCAGCCCGTACATCCACATGGTATATCGTACGAGATGTGGCAGGATGATTGTGCAAGTGGATGGCATGAGCCAATGGTTGGATGCCATGTGGTAGTGGGAAAATGCCTAATGACGGCCTGAAACCGAATTTCAAAAAGTAAAAAACAGGCCCACCAAATCTGGTGGCCAAACTACAACTCTGACAAATCTAAACAACGACTCCATACTTGGCGATGGTTCCAAACTCATATATACTGTTATAACTATAAGCCCAAAAGGAGAGGCTCACGGGCTCAACCCTAGAACCTCCCACTATCCAAACACCTTATAATAGCCTCTGCCAACTGTTAGGCCAACAGGCTTCGTTGGTCAATCTGCCCAGCATTTAATTTAAATGTTGAAGTTTACCCATGGATGGGAGGAGGGCGCTCGACGGTATAGAAAACAGAGAATTAATTGCAGGTTGTAGGCATGGAAACCGAGATGATTTTTCTCATGGGCCTAGGAGTGCCAGAGTCAGATTGAGGCGTGGAGATAGTCATTTTTTGGTAATTCTACGCCATGAATTCAATGGTGTTGTTTGTTTTCTTATCTGAGCAAATCTTCTGCATCTTAATTCTATAATGAGGTATACTTATGTATTTTTCCAAATTCTTTTGTTGAGTTAATAAAGAGGCCTACCCATTTGAGAGCAGAACCCGAAGACGTAGTCCACTAGGGACGAACTCCATTATCAAGTTTTTGTGTTCAGATTTGATGCTTATGTCTCTTCATTATTGAGATTTTCCTTCTTTATGGTTCACTTTAATTTATTCTCATTTAATACAATTCTTTATAAGTCACTTCGATGAAAAGATCCCAGATCATGTTGGTATCAGAGCAGCCATCTTTGACTTGAATTCTTGAGTGTGAATGCTTACTAGGGCCAATTATAAGTAGGGTGAAGGAACTCTTAATATGTTCAATCCCGAAGTTGGTCGTGCATGGCGAAGGAAGAAAATGGAAGAAGAGGACAAGCATGATGAACAGGGGAAAAACTTCCATATGGTCTTTTATCGCATGTCAGAAATGGTCAAGCGAATGTATGGAGACTACAAGAAGAGTATGAAGAATAAAGAGAAGAAAAATGAAGCACAAGTTGATGATAATGCTTCAGTGAATCAAGGGGATGGAGGAGACCCTCCTGAGCCTCCATCTTCACCATCAAGTTCTAACTCTTCTTCCTCTGAGCATTCTCATCATTCTCATCATTATAGCCATAAAGCTTCTTTTAAGAAACCATTATTAAATCTTGATGTAAAATTTGCTTTACCTGTGTTGAATGGAGATGCTAATCCTAAAAAGCTAGATAATTGGATCTGACGGGTTGAAGTATATTGTCCTGTTCAAAAGATTGATGAAGAGGAAGTTAAAGTGCAATTGGATTCTCTTCGACTAGAAGGAACTGCTCTCGTATGGTGGGAGAGAAAACTTCATGACATAAGTAAGTGTGGTAATCTTCTTTCCTCATGGTTGGAATTTAAATCAGGAAAAGAAAGCAATTTTATCCATTGGGTTATTTAAATAAAGCAATGATGGAATGGAAAACTTTAAGAAAAAGTAAAGGTCAAATTGTACAAATTTTCACGGAAGAATTTAGGAAGAAATTTCTTTCATTAAACACTCCTTTGGATTCTTATGAAACTTTAATGAAGTATATTGGCGCAATTCACAGTTATATTCATCATACTTTGTTATTGTTTAACCCCACCAGTCTTGACGAAGTTTGTGTGCAAGCAACTCACCTTGAGAATAGGGGAAAGCATGTTCAAGAAGATCCCACAAAGAAACCTTCCAATATCCCACATAAGCAATTTAAGAAGTTTAAAAGGATGGACAAAATGACCGCCAATGTAAAGAGAGAATAAGGAAAACCATCTTGCACTCATTGCAAGAAAAGTGGTCACGATGATGAACATTGTTGGAAACTACATCCAGAGAAGAGATTGAAGTCGTTCGGTTGAAAGGGTAAGACAAACAATGTTCCTACAGTACAACAAGATCTTGGTTCCGATTCAGGAGACAAAGGAAAGATCACAACGGTTGGAATACATGGTAAAGATTCCCTTCATGCTAGTTAAAATTCCAATAATGAATCTCGTGATGATGAAAGAAAGAGGAATGAATTATTTCATATAAGAGTTGTATATAAACACACTAAGATAGATACATTATTTGATATGGGTTCCCAAGTAAACTTGATATCTGAAGCACTTGTGAAAAAGATGGGTCTTGAAACTAAACCATCCAAAGCCTTATCCTCTTGGTTGGGTATGTAATAAAGAAAAACTTAATGTCACCCAGCAATGTACAATCAGATTTTTCATTTCTTCAAAGTTGATTGATGAAGCATTTCATATATCTATTTATAACAAAAAGGGAGGAAACGGCTGGAGGTACGAGCTGGCCTCCTTCCCATGAAAATCTCTAAGAATTTATTTCATCCAACAACTTGACTAACAACCTATTTTATAAAATAGGCAAATGTTGGTGACTAATCCAACCAATATTCAAACTAACTTGATCCCCCTTTGCTGTGCAACTCCTTGTTTTCCATGTGTCCTTGAGGGGCATGTGGTTGTCATCATGCTGCCAGCTTCTATTTCTGCAGTTCTCTCCATCATCAGCTATCCAAAAATTTGTTAGCTTGACCCTCCTAGATTCCTGGTGTCTGTTGGTAGCCTCTTTAGGTAGCACTCTGAGTAGCACACTTTGTAGTGCCTTCACCAAATTTTGTAAGATTTTGTAGCGCACTTCAAAACTAGACAAGTAGAAAAGGTAGTGCCAAACCTTCCTATCCCCTGTGCAAACTTCAGTCTCTGCGAGATTTTAGGTAGAAAATTTTGGTAGCGCCACTCTGGTGCGTCTCTATGAAAATTTTATCTCTGCCAGAAATAGGTAGGGAATTTCGGTAGCACCCACTGTGTGTCTCTATGAAAATTTTAGGTAGTGCCATAAAAAACACAGCACCTCCAACTTGGACATGTGCAGAGTGAGTAGCAACCTTGCATAATATCAACACCATTATCTTTAGGTGTTTTGGCAACACTTTAGGTAGCACATTTGTGGAACAACAAAATAGACTATTCTGTAGCTCCATAGCGTTATTGAATGTCTACAATCTTACTGTTGAAGGAGTTAATTCTTCACAAAATCCCAAAACTCTGAACAATAAGCACTTAGAAGCTTGTATAGGTAACAGAGGTAGTAAAGACTAAGATGACCTATAGGTGGCTTAGGATGAGAGCTTCTTATGGCTATGGGGTAGTAAAGACTAGGAGGACCTAAAGTCGAGCTTCAAATGGACAAAGTTACACTTTTACAAGAAATTCCCCTTAAACCGGACTAATTGATAGTAAGCTAATACTTGGTTGTGGAAATCCCTCCCTTAATCCAAAACTCTGAGCACTAACTCTCTTTGAAAATTTACGTGCATAGGAGGAAACATGAGATACCAATGGAATAAACATTTGTTTGAAGCCTTAGCAAGATTTCAAGACAAAATCATGAACATCCTGGCCTCTGAATCTACCTCAGCATCGGATCTGGCAGCATTGTTGTCGACTAGTCAGAAGTGAGAGTTTGTATAGTGCAACAATATTGAGTTTTTCAAAATCACAAACCGTTATCATATTTCATAAATATGATATCTTGAAGGCATCTCTTTAACCAACTCCTGGTGCTGAAAAAAAGGAAAATGACAGTAGCGTTGTAATCATAACTCAAGGTGGAAAATGATTAACAGGAAAGGTGCTATGGAAACTCTTGATGAGTGGGTAGTGCTCCATTTCAAAAAATGATTGCACTGGTAATCAAAGGACAACAAGGCATGGCTACGAGGGAATGAATGAGAAAAATGGTCTGTCAAATCATTCTAGTCGTGGAGAGGATCGATCCTAGTGACAAATCATGAAGGGGGACCAAATTTTAAGTCATGAACAAAAACGGTTCTAAGTCCAAAAATCAAATGAGGATCAAAAGATAAGTTATGACTCAACACTTTATTTATCAAGGGGGTTCTAACAAACATAATTTTAAAAGGGGTGAAATTTAAAAAATTAAAATCTAAGACTTAGGAAAAGATGGAAACAAAATAAAAACCCCAAGGAAACTTAGTGTGATAACATTGGCTTGATAGGGGATGGCATTCCCCCTGCGGGCTGCCAAGAATGAGTAGATTTAGTGCCTTATCCTAGGGCTATGGGGTCAGTTATTGAAACAAAAATAAAAGAAAAATGATATTTACAATGGCATGAAAAGCCACTCAAGGCTCAAGAAAAGTACTTTTTCAGAAAATGCACATTGACAGGGCCACCAAAAACTTCTTCATTCTCCATATTCTACAACTTGAAAGAGTTATTAGAGAATACCTCAGATATTTTGAAGGGACCAATCCATAAAGCTTCAAATTTATCGTGCTTGCCTTTATCTTGCTTTAGTGCATCCTACTTGAGCACCAGATCGCCCAGTTGAAAATCCTCTTTGTTCAATTTTTTN
This sequence comes from Picea mariana, assembly GCA_032191745.1. NCBI lineage: Eukaryota > Viridiplantae > Streptophyta > Pinopsida > Pinales > Pinaceae > Picea > Picea mariana. Next base: position 40,115 of record JASDQU010688683.1, read on the forward strand.
TGTGCTTTATATACAAGCTTCTCCTGAGTCTTTTGCACTTCAACTAGCTGTTGAATCCTTCTAATCATATGATCAATCTCCCCTTGGTAATCTTGGAAGAATTTTTCCACAGGAAAGGAAAGATGAGAAGGAAAAATGGCCTCAACTCCATACACCAACTGGAAAGGGGAAATTCCCAGGGACCTCTTTGTCATCACTCTGTCATCCCACAAAGAAAATCTGAGTTTTGAGTCCCATGCCTTTTTGTTCTCCTCTAACATCTTTTTAATGATCTTTATAAGGATTTTGTTTGAGGATTCCACAAGTCCATTCCCTTGAGGGTAGCAAGGGGTAGAGTGAACCAATGTGATTCCAAATTGTTCACAGAACTGAATCAATGGTTCATCCTTGAAAGATGCAAAATTATCAGTGACGATTCTGCTAGGACACCCAAACCTTGCCATAATGTCCTCAAGGAAACCAATGATCACTTTGTGGGAAGCATTCCTTGTAGTAATAGCTTCAATCCACTTAGTAAAGTAATCTAAAACATTCAAGATCCATCTATGTTGACCACTGGAAGTGGGATGAATTTCCCCGATAAAATCTAGGCCCCACTGTTGAAAGGGTCCTAAAGCTGCCACAGGCTTTAATGGAAAATACTTGAGCTATTGCTTTCTAGAGAACTTCTGACATTTAACACAAGCTCTGATCTTAGCACAAACATTGGTGAACAAACTAGGCCAAAAGTATCTAGCTCTAAGGATCTTGTATTTCATGGTTCTCCAATAATGATGCCCCCCACAAAAACTGTCATGAAAATCAAACATAATCTTTTGGGCTCCTTGTGGGTCTAGGCACCTCAAAAGCACTCCTAATGGGTCTTTCCAATATAAAACTTGATCAACAAGGAAATATTTTATTGATTTGAGTTTTAAGGCTCTCACCTTGTTCTTTTCCATACCATTTGGAGGCTATAAATTATGTAGGAAAACTTCAATGTCCTTGTTCCAGCTGCAATCTACCAATGCAGGGGTGACTTGAGAATCTTTATTAGTTATTTCAACCTGCTAATTTTATGAACATGAGTGGATGAAATTTACCCTCAATGCTGAGCAATTTGATTTAGCCAACATCTTGGCTAAACCCTAGCCTTTAACCAATTTGGTAGGCTTAATTTCCAAATCAAATTCAATGATTTTAGCAATCCACTTTCTACTTTTTCTGTCTATACCAAGTTGAATAAGAATTTCTTTTACAATAGTTGATGGAATATAGGCAATGACTCTTGAATGCAGCATATAAACTCTGAAGTACTTGAGAGATTTAACTAGTGCATAGGCTTGCTTATCCATGAAGTCATATTTAAATTCATCATCTCATCTCTCAATGCCCTGCTGAAAAAGGCAATGGGCCGCTCTAAGCCTTCAACATTCTTCTGCAATAAAACTATTGCTACTGTATCAAAAGAAGAAAAAGAAAAAATAAGAAATTCCTTGGAGTAGTCTGGGTTGATAAGGACCGGGGCTTCAGTCAAAGATTTATTTATCTAATCAAAAGAATTATGGGACTCATCATTCCATTTGATTTCACTACCTTTCCTCAACATGGCTGTGATATACTTAACCAACTCAGCAAAATTCGACACAAACCTTCTCAAAAAATTAATTTTTACCAAAAATGATTGCACCTCTTTTTTGATCTAGGAAGTGACAACATTTGTATAGCTTCAACCCTGCTGGTATCAATACTTACCCCTTCATCCGACTCAATATGCCCCAATAATATTCCCTCCTTCATGGCAAACAATGATCTTTTAGGATTTTAAGAGAGGCCAAATTTTCTACATTTCAAGAAAACCTTTCTTAAATGATCACAATGTTCTTTATCAGATTGAGAGAACATTGTTATTTCATCTAAATAGATAATATCAAACTCGTCCTTCTCTCCAATAAATTCTATGTCCAGAGCTCACTGAAAAGTCGCCCCTGCGTTCATCAAACCAAAGGGCATCTTGGCGTACATGAATGTACCCCAAGGAGTGGTAAAGGTCGTCTTCTCTCTATATTCTGGAAAAACAGAGACCTAATTGTAGCTAGAAAAACCATAAACCATGGACATCCTGGAATCTCTTGTGACTCTCTGTAATATGTGCTCCATCTTGGGTAGAGGGTAGTTATCCTTTTTAGAGCTTCTGTTCAGATTCTGGAAATCAACTCAAAGTCTGATTTCTCCATTATTTTTTCTCACTAGGAACAAATTGGCTACCCATTCAGAATACCTCAAAGGAATGATAATTTTTTCATCTAAAATCTTTTTCACCTCTTTCTCCATGACAAGCGACAACATAGGAACGATTTGCCTCAAATTTTTCATAAAGGGTTTGGTGTCTTCTTTTAATGGAATATTGTGCTCTATAATGCTCGTGTCATGAGTTCTAAGATCTTCATAAGTCCAAGTGAATACATCAGAATATTATTTCAACAACTTAATATATTCTGCTCTCTGCTCTTCTGATAGTCTACTTGACAACTTGACATATTTTGGATTCTTTTATGTGCTCAGATTGCACTTAGTTATGTCAACATGATCTATGGATACTTTCCCTTTCATTGCCACATTTTTTCCATCAAATAATCCTTCCAAAGGAACTAGTCCTTTTGGAATATGATTGCTAGGTACCTGCACAATATGATGATTAGCAATTTATTGAGGAAAACATCAGCATGGGGATTAATTTAAGAATCATGATCCTGATCAATGTGTAATGAAAAAAACTCGTCAACAGTCTCGAGGAAATTTTTAAGTTCTAGATTATCTTCGAACACCTTCCAATATTTTACATTGTACAGTATAGAGGGAATGTATTTGACTTCTACATCATACTTGAGTTTAAGTGGTATGGGGATTCTGAAATTGCTTGTTGGTATAGCCAAAGAATTATCCATGGTATTCTCTTCTCTAGGAATAAATGAAATGTTAAAAGCTGAGAAACAACTGTCCACCAAGTCCCACACTTCATTTCTGTAAGATCTAAGCCTAGGGTGATTTGTTTGATAAATATTTTTAATCTGATGAACTATTAATTCGACATCCCCAAATATTGATAGCTCTTCTATCCCCATATATTTAGCAGCCCACGGTCCCAATACAAGAGCTTCATACTCTGCCACATTATTAGTAGTTTCAAATTCTAGTTTGTATGACAAAGATATAGTCTCCTGAGCTGGTGAGACAAATACCACTCCAGAACTAGCATCTTCCTTGGAAGAGGCTCCATCAAATAACATCTTCTAGACAGAGGTGGTTAGAGGAGACTCTTCAAAAAAGGTAACAGACTATTTTCTGATTTCAAGAGGACTTTCAGGAGCGTAAGTGAGCTGCAAAATGCTAGATACCAAATCGGTATCAAGAGCAAAAATAGGATGATTTGTGGGGTTTTCTTCATCACTAATCATGTAAGCCAATTGAGCTTCCCAGTAAAGTATTCTATTTTCTCCCCCAAATATGGGAATAGTAGCATGTGAGAGATCCATCTACAAGGTTCCCCCAAGTCGTTTTGTCCAAGACCTCAACAAGATCATTCCAAACTTGGGGGGAACATCAACCACCACGATATCCATGACTATGATTTTCATGGGTAGCTAAAATAGAGTCACAACCAGATCCTTAATGACTCCAATACACTTCACTTTCCTGGAGTCAAAATAATATAAGTCATGGTAAGTCTTTGTGATTTCTAACCCAAGTTCATCCATAACATGTTTTGGCATGAGATTGTAAGATGCCCCTGAATCCATCAAAAAATTATGCAACACCTTATCATGAATATTCAGTGACGTATAGAAAGGAGGGGATGAATCATCTCTATATTATATCAACGGACCCAAGATCACTGTTGGTTTTTCATCTTGCAGATTCACTGAATCAGTGGCACTTGGGGAGGTTGTAACATTTTGGAAAGATATTTTTTAAATTCTTCATTTTTTATCAATTCCAAAAAAGGTACATGGATATTTATTTTTTGGATCTAATTTTCAAAGCTGAAGGAAGAAGTAGAATTCGGGATTTCTTTGGTTTCAGGAGTGGGATTTCTGATCGGAACTTATGGACTTTGACTATCTTTTTCCTTACTACTAACTATCATAGCCTTGGCAAAATTTTCTTTTTGGGCAGGTTGATTAGGTGCATCAATTTTTTATTCATTCTTCTTGGATTTCGGATTATATCTATTAGTACTTTCTTTTGCTTTTTCTCCCTTACTTAATTCATTTATTTGAATATCCATCAAGGATTGCTCATAAGAAGATTGAGTCAAGTGTGGGGATGGGGATGTGTCACCTAAAAAATGAATCTCAGGATCAACTTCTACCTCCTCTCCTTCTTCATTAGTAACCAGATAGTTTTGTAAAGGAGCTTGTACCCTTGATCATCTCTCTCTCTATTTCTGGGATCTCTGGGAAGGATTTGGGGAGAATTATTTGGTCTCCTAAAGTTACCTTTGTTATCGGTATTTTGAGTATTTATGTGGGTCTTTTTTCATTCTAGTTTTAATTTATGTATCCCGGTAGAAAGGGATTTTACTAATTGGGTGAGCTCCTCCACTTGAGGATGAACAGTATGGGATTCATAAGTTGAGGCTTCAGTTCTACTTTTTCTTCTATCCCTATCATATTTTCCTCTGAGTTTATCAGATGTCACTATGTTGGATTCTACCTCCAAGGTTGCATCTTGCATATGAACTAAGGAGGCTAATATTCTTTCTCTCGATAGAAGGCAGAACTCGGGGTTAAAGGCATTGGCATAAGTAATTTTTCTAGAGGTTTCAGTGAGTTTTATCTCATCGAGAATCTTATTATACATTTTGTTAAATCTTTTAAAAAATTCAGAGACAAACTCTCCTTCTTTCCTTTTTAGTGATCCAAATTCAATGATGTAGTACAAAAAGTCCTTTTTGTCCCCCCAGTGCCTTAAGAAGGCTTCATCTAATGCTTCAATGCCAGTAATGGATATAGGGGCCAGACCTCTAAACCACTTCCTAGCCTCACCAAAAAGGATTTGGATGAAAACCCTCATCCCCACATCCTCACTTTCAATGTTTTGATTATCTGCATAGTTGTAGAAAGCAACAAGATGTTCCTCAGCTGTTATATCTTCTTCTCTCGTAAACTTAGGCATGTATTTAAAATAATCTCCAGAAGGGAGGGCATTCACTGGCTGAGGTAAGACAAGAAGAGCATATCTTGTAGCCACTATGGCATCCATCCTATTTGTAGGGGGGTTAACAACTACCATTTGATTTTGAACTCTTGGTGAACAAGGAGGAGAAGGAGACTTGACCGTGTGTAAATTAGGAGAAGAAGGAAAGGATGAAGGGGAGGTTTCAGTTTTCACAATAGAAGGTTGAGACTTGGAAGAATATGGTAAAGTCTGTAAAGGGGATGAAGTTTCCACTTCTTTGGAAACAAAAATTTTAACAGGGTGTGGGGTAACAAAACCTAAAGTAGGGAAATCTTCAAGACTATTAAGACTGAAACACCTTTCATTGTCAGGGGAAGAAAAAATGTCAATTCTTTCTTCTTTCAAATCAGTTTCAAAGGAAGATTATTCGATAGGAAACTCTTCAAAATCAAGTTTCTTAGATACTTCAACAGAAGGTAAATAAATCTTAC
>JASDQU010688683.1:45829-68850 GCA_032191745.1 Picea mariana
TGTATGTCTACCTTTAGGTGTTAGAGATGAAACAATGGAGTCTCCAGGTGCGAGATGCAATCTTCAAGATACTAAGTTCTAATGCACCTATAAAACTAGTAAACTATATCATTTAATCCCAGGGAAAAGTCTTCAAATCGTTTCCCGACAACGGTGCCAAGAATGTTAGCACTAGGAATCACCTTCATATTGCATGGAAGGCAAGTCGAGTACCCAACAAGTTATATGTGAATCTAAGAGTGTTTTAAGGGGTCAAATGGAAAAGACTCAAAATGATAATGTTCTGGCTCATAAGACAGGGCTAGCATACACCAACAATCAAGGTCTTGGCTAACTTCAATCAGTAATTGGGAGTGAGTATGAATAGGGGGAAGACTTCAATGAGAGGAATGTAGGGGTTGTTGTAAACACTAGGTCTACAAATAGCCTAAGGAAGAAGGATTCTTAACACAAGATCTTCTTGAGTTCAGAACTTAAGGACACTAAAGAAAGATCATGATAATATAATAATCAAACATACACCATAATATCACCACAACCATTCATGTGAATCATTCAAAGCATGAACACTTTAGCATCAAAAGAAAATAAGTTGAAAGAGAAGTTGATTTATATTAACCAAGATGTCTTAAATCAAGTACATGGCCAATTCACATTCACTTCATCAAAATATTACAGTATAAGGGATCCTTTCTCAACCATTCAAACCTAGTAAAGCATTTCATATATCTATTTATAACAAAAAGGGAAGAAATAGCTGGAGGTACGAGCTCACCTCCTTCCCATGAAAATCTCTAAGAATTTATTTCATCCAACAACTTGACCAACAACCTATGCTATAAAATAGGCAAATGTTGGTGACTAATCCAACCAATATTCAAACTAACTCGATCCCCCTTTGCTACGCAACTCCTTGTTTGCCATATGTCCTTCAGGAGCATGTGGTTGTCGTCATGCTACTAGCTATTGTTTATGCAGTTCTATCCATCATTAGCTATCCAAAAATGTGTTAGCTTGACCCTCCTGGATTCCTGGTGTCTGTTGGTAGCCTCTTTGGGTAGCACTCTAAGTAGCGCACTTTGTAGTGCCTTCACCAAATTTTGTAAGATTCTGTAGCACACTTCAAAACTAGACAAGTACAAAAGGTAGTGCCAAACCTTCCTATCCCCTCTGCAAACTTCGGTCTCTACGAGATTTTAGGTAGCGAATTTTGGTAGCCCCACTTTGGTGTGTCTCTTTGAAAATTCCATCTCTACCACAAATTAGGTACCGAATTTCGGTAGCACCCACTATGTGTCTCTATGAAAATTTTGAGGGAGCCACTTCATCTTGAAAATGATGCAACTCTGCTTTGAGCTTAATGTTCTAAGACTAAAAAACTTTCTTCTACCTATAAAGGTTTTTGAGTTGCCTATGAAGGGACTGGGCCTCTCTTGCTTCAAACATTGCCAGGTCAAGGGTGTGATTGTAGCCATCCATGAGCTCTTTCATCTTAACTCTGTCAGACATGGCTTTTGTTTTCAACTGAGCCACCTCCTTCCTAGCATCCCTAAGTTACCTGATTAATCTTTTGAATGTCTAACTGTCAGGTGGAGTAGTGGCATGCATAGTCTCAGCAGGCTCTTTCATGGTCTCCTCTTCCTTCTGCATAGGAATTTCCTTTTATGTCTCATCAAGATTCTTGATATCTTTGCCTTTATATTTCTTATTTTTCATAGGGGTTTCTTCTTTCCTCTCCACAGGATTTTCAATGCCTTTACCCTTCTTATTTTTCATAGGGATTTCTTATTTCCTCTCCACAGGCTTTTCAATGCCTTTATCCTTCTTCTTTTGTAGAATAGAGGCTTTTGGCAAGCACTGTTCTTCAAAAACCTCTTTAGCAACTGATGATCTTGTGAAAGGTTTCCTGCCCTTGGTATTGGTTGCTGGAGGAGAAGAGGAGAAGTGTAGCTTCTTCCCTTTCTTTGCTGCAGTTTTAGTAGAAGAAGGAACTTCTTCCAACTCTAGCGGAGGAGGAGGTGAAAAATCTCTATGTGGGGAATGGCAAGCTTCCTCCTCAGTTCCTGTGACCTGCTTTATGACTTCTGAAACTTGAACAGGAACTCTGCCCTTTCTCTTCTTACTCATACCTTCTTTAGCAACACTAGTGGATGATAAATGGATTGCATTCTGTGATTGAGGGGTGGCTTCTATATCCAACTTGAAGTGGGAAGCAACAAAAAAATGTTCCCATGAGATATATTTCTTACCCAGTTCTTCAGAGACTAGCATTCTAATCAATCCATAGTGGAAGATGCTAGTATCCACATCCTTAGACTTGGATTGAATCTTGTCTGACATCTTACCTATGCTCCTTAACAAATAGTAGGGGATATTCATTTCAATTTTACCAGTAAAATGCAGAAGAAACCTTATATGGTACCGGTAGAATGTGTTAAACTCCCTTCACATGTAAAGTATCTTTGAATGATCTTCAATATCCTGTCAAACTACTCAATTAGTTGATTCCTTGGCACACCTTTATACAAATCACTGGCTTGATGTTCAGGCTTAAGAAAATCTTTGGAATAGGTTGCATTCAAAGCCATGGCTTTAAACCATTTCTCACCTGTGATAGGGATTCATGTTGCGGTTGAAATAGAGGCCTCAGTCACCTCAAATTCTAAATCCCCTACCTTTGTTCTCCTACCATCAAAATGTAAGGCAAACTATCTTGTCACCTCAGGATGGCCTCTTTGCATATTCTAGCAGAAAGAGAGGGATCCCACTCTTTGAAAAACTTATCTTGCCATGGGCTCTATCTCAAAAGGATGCATATCCATGGGTTCAGTTCTAACTACCTTGCCCCACTTGTGTGACTTCTTCATATGAGGAGTCTCCATAGCTTAGTATGAGAGTGTATTATGGATATGGGGTAGTAAAGACCAGGAGGACCTAAAGTCGAGCTTCAAATGTACAAAGTTGCACTTTTACAAGAAATTCCCCTTAAACCAGACTAATTGATAGTAAGCTAAGACTTGGCTGTGAAAATCCCTCCCTTAATCCAAAACTCTGAGCACTAACTCTCTTTGAAAATTTATGTGCAGAGGAGGAAACATGGGATACCTGTGGAATAAAAATTTGTTTGAATCCTCAGCAAGATTTCAAGACAGAATCATGAACATCCTAGCCTCTGAATCTACCTCAGCATCGGATCTGGCAGCACTGTTGTCGACTAGTCATAACTAAGAGTTTGTGCAGTACAAAAATCTTGAGTTTTTCAAAATCATAAACCGTTATCAGAGTTCATAAATACGATATCTTGAAGGCATCTTTTTAACCGACCCATTGCGCTGAAAGCAAGGAAATTGACATCACAATTGTAATCATAACTCAAGGTGGAAAATGATGAATGGGAAAGGCACAACGGAAACTCCCGATGAGTGGGTAACGCTCCATTTCAAAAAATTATTGGACAGGTAAGCAAAGGACAGAAAGGCATGGCTACAAGGGCATGAATGAGGAAAATGGTCTGTCAAATCAATCTAGTCATGGAGAGGATCAATCCTAGTGACAAATCATGAAGGGGACCAAATTTTAAGTCATGAACAAAAACGGCTCTAGGTCCAAAAATCAAATGAGGATCAAAATATAAGTTATGAATCAACACTTTATTTATCAAGGGGGTCCTAACAAACATAATTTTAAAGGGGGTGAAATTTAAAAAATTACAATCTAAGGCTTAGGAAAAGATGGAAACAAACTAAAAAACCCAAGGAAACTTAGTGTGATAACATTGGCTCCACACAGGATGACATGCCCCCTGTGGGCTACCAAGAATGAGTATATTTAGTGCCTTATCCTAAGGATATGGGGTTAGTTATTGAATAAAAAATAAAAGAAAAATGATATTTAGAATGGCATGAAAAGCCACTCAAGGCTCAAGAAAAGTACTTTTTCAGAAAATGCCCATTGCCAGGGCCACCAAAAACTTCTTCATTCTCCATATTCTGCAACTTGAAAGTGTTATTAGAGAATACCTCAGATATTTTCAAGGGACTGATCCATAAAGATTCAAATTTATAGTGCTTTCCTTTATCTTGCTTCGGTGCATCCCACTTGAGCACCAGATCGCCCAATTGAAAATCCTCTTTGTTCACTTTTTTCTCGAACGCCTGCTTGATCTTCAATTGATGATCATGTGCTTTATCTACAAGCTTCTCCCGAGTCTGTTGCACTTCAACCAGCTATTGAATGTTTCTGATCATATGATCAGGCTCCCCTTGGTAATATTGGAAGAATTTTTCCATGGGTAAGGCAAACTGAGAAGGAAAAATGGCCTCAACTCCATACACCAGTTGGAAAGGGGAAATTCCCAGGGACCTGTTTGTCGTCACTCTATCAGCCCACAAAGTAAATTTGAGTTTTGAGTCCCATGCCTTTTTGTTCTCCTCTAACATCATCTTTATAAGGCTTTTGTTTGAGGATTTTGTAAGTCCATTCCCTTGAGGGTAGTAAGGGGTAGAGTGAACCAATGTGATTCCAAACTATTTACATACCTGAATCAATGGTTTAGCCTTGAAATATGCATCATTATCAGTGACGATTCTTCTCAAACACCCAAACCTTTCCATAATGTCCTCAAGGAAACCAATGATCACTTTGTGGGAAGCATTCCTTATAGGAATAGCTTCAATCCACTTAGTAAAGTAATATATAGTAGTCAAGATCCATCTATGTTGACCACTGGAAGAGGGATGAATTTCCCCGATAAAATCTAGGCCCCACTGTTGAAAGGGTCATGAAGCTGCCACAAGATTAAATGGAAAATACTTGAGTTGTTGCTTTCCAGAGAACTTCTGACATTTAACATAGGATCTGATCTTAGAACAAACATCAGTGAACAAACTAGGCCAAACGTACCCAACTCTGAGGATCTTGTATGTCGTAATTCTCCAATAATAATGCCCCCCACATAAATTGTCATGAAATTCAGACATAATCTTTTGCACTTCTTGTGGGTCTAGGCACCTCAAAATCACTCCTAATGGGTCTTTCCAATATAAAACTTGATCAACAAGGAAATATTTTATTGATTTGAGTTTTAAGGCTCTCACCTTGTTCTTTTCCATACCATTTGGAGGCTGTAAATTCTCTAGGAAAAATATAATGTCCTTGTACCAGTTGCAATCTGTCAATGAAGGGGTAACTTGAGAATCTTTATCAGTTAATTCATCCTGTTGATTTTATGAACATGAATGGATGAAATTTACCCCCATTGATGAGAAATTTGATTCAACCAACAACTTGGCTAAACCCTGGCCTTTAACCAATTTGGTAGGATTAATTTCCAAATCAAATTCAAGGATTTTAGCAATCCACTTGCTCCTTTTTCTGTTTATATGAGGCTGAATAAGAATTTATTTTACAGGAACTGATGGGACATAGGCAATGACCCTTGAATGTAGAACATAAAATCTTAAGGACTTGAGAGATTTAACCAATGCAAAGGCTTGCTTACCCATGATGCAATATTTTAATTCAGCATCTCTCAATGCCTTGTTGAAAAAGGCAATGGGTTTCTCTAAGCCTTCAACATTCTTCTGCAATAAAATGGTTACTATTGTATCAAAAGAAGCAAAAGAAAAAATAAGAAAGTCCTTGGAGTAGTCTGGGTTGATAAGGACCGGAACTTTAGTCAAATCTTTCTTTATCTGATCAAAAGAATTACAGGACTCAACAGTCCATTTGATTTCACTACCTTTCCTCAACATGGTTGTGATATACTTAACCAACTCAACAAAATTTGACACAAACCTTCTCAAAAAATTAATTTTTCCCTAAAAAGATTGAACCTCTTTTTTGGATCTAGGAAGTGACAATTTTTGTATATATTCAACCCTATTGGAATCAATCCTTACCCCTTCAGCCGACACAATATGACCCAATACTTTTCCCTCCTTCATGGAAAACAATGATTTTATAGGATTCAAAGAGAGGCCAAATTTTCTACATTTCAAGAAAACCTTTCTTAAATGATCACAATGTTCTTTATCAGGTTGAGAGAACACTGTTATTTCATCTAAATAGATAACAACAAACTTGTCCTTCTCTCCAATAAATGCTATGTCCATAGCTCGCTGAAAGGTCTCCCCTGCGTTCATCAAACCAAAGGGAATCTTGGCATACATGAATGTACCCCAAGGAGTGGTAAAGGTCATCTTCTCTCTATCTTATGGCAAAACAGAGACCTAATTGTAGCCAGAAAAACCATCAACCATGGACATTTTGGCTCCTTCTATGACTCTCTGTAATATGTTCTCCATCTTGGGCAGAGGGTAGTTAACCTTTTTAGAGCTTATGTTCAGATTCTGGAAATCAACTCAAAGTCTGATTTCTCCATTATTTTTTCTCACTAGGACCAAATTGGCTACCCATTCAGAATACCTCAAAGGAATGGTAATTTTTGCATCTAAAATCTTTTTCACCTCTTTCTCCATGACAGGCAGCAACATAACATTGATTTGCCCTAACTTTTTCCTGATGAGTTTGGTGTCTTCTTTTAATGGAATCTTGTGCTCTATAATGCTCGTGTCATAAGTTCGGAGATCTTCATAAGTCCAAGCAAATACATCAGCAAATTATTTCAACAACTTAGTATATTCTACCCTCTGCTCTTCTGATAGGCTGCTTGACAACTTGAGATATTTTGGATTCTTTTATGTTCCCAGATTGCACTTAGTTATGTCAGCATCATCAGTGGATACTTTCCCTTTCACTGCGACATCGTTTCTGTCAAATAATCTTTCCAAAGGAACTAGTCCTTTTGAAATATGATTGCTAAGTAGCTGCACAATATGATGATTAGCAATTTTATTGAGGAAAACATCAGCATGAGGATTAATTTCATAATCATGATCCTAATCAATGTGTAATGCAGAAAACTCATCAACAGTCTCGAGGAAATTTTTAAGTTCTAGATCATCTTTGAACACCTTCCAATATTTTACATTGTCCGATATAGAGGGTCTATATTTGACTTCTACATCATACTTGAGTTTAAGTGGTATGGAGATTCTGAAATTGCTTGTTGGTATAGACAAAGAATCAACCATGGTATTCTCTTATCTAGGAATAAATAAAATGTTAAAAGATGAGAAAAAACTATCCACCAAGTCCCACACTTCATTTCTGTAAGATCTAAGCCTAGCGTGCTTTGTTTGATAAATATTTTTAATCTAATGAACTGTTAATTCAGCATCCCCAAATACTGATAGCTCTTGTATCCCCATATCTTTACCAGCCCTTAGTCGCAAGACAAGATCTTCATACTCTGCCACGTTATTAGTAGTTTCAAATTCTAGTTTGTATGACAAAGATATAGTCTCTTGAGCTGGTGAGACAAATACCACTCTAGCACCAACACCTTCCATGGAAGAGGCTCCATCAAAGAACATCTTCCAGACAGAGGTGGTTAGAGGAGACTCTTCACAAAAGGTAATGGATTGTTTTATGATTTCAAGAGGACTTTTAGGAGCGTCAGTGAGCTGCAAAATGCTAGATCCCAAATCGGTATCAAGAGAAAAAACAGGATGATTTGTGGGGTTTTTTTCATCACTAATGATGTAAGCCAATTGAGCTTCCCTGTAAAGTCTTCTATTCTCTCCCCCAAAGATGGGAATAGTAGCATCTAATATATCCATCTGCAAGGTTCCCCCAAGTCTTTTTATCCAAGACCTCGACAAGAGCATTTCGAACTTGGGGGGAACATCAACCACCACGATATCCATGACTATGCTTTTCATGGGTAGCTGAAATAGAGTCACAAATAGATCCTTAATGACTCCAAGACACTTCACTTTCCTGGAGTCAAAACAATATAAGTCATGGTAAGTCTTTGTGATTTCTAACCCAGGTTCATCCATAACAGTTTTTGGCATGAGATTGTGGGATGCCCCTGAATCCATCAAACAATTGTGCAACACCTTATCATGAATATTCAGTGACGTATAGAAAGGAGGGAATGAATCATCTCTATCTTCTATCAATGAACCTAAGATCACTACTGGTTTTTCATCTTGCAGATTCACTGAATCAGTGGAACTCGGGGAGGCTTTGGGTTGTAACATTTTGGAGAGATATTTTTTTAATTCTTCATTTTTTATCAATTCCAAAAAAGGTACATGGATCTTTATTTTTTGGATCTCATTTTCAAAGTTGAAGGAAGAAGTAGACTTCAGAATTTCTTTGGTTTCAGGAGTAGGATTTCTGATCAGAACTTGTGGACTTTGACTATCTTTTTCCTTACTGCTAACTGTCACAGCCTTGGAAAGATTTTCTTTTTGGGTATGTTGATTAGGAGCATTAGTTTTCTCTTCATTCTTCTTGGATCTTGGATTATATATATTAGTAATTTCTTTTTCTTTTTCTCCCTTACTTAATTCATTTATTTGAATATCCATCCAGGATTTCTCATAAGAAGATTGAATCCAGTGTAGGGATGGGGATGTGTCACCTAAGCAATGAATCTTAGGATCAACTTCTACCTCCTCTCCTTCTTCATCAGTAACCATATTGTTTTGTAAAGGAGCTTGTACCCTTTGATCATCTCTCTCTCTGTTTCTAGGATCTCTGGGAAGGATTTGGGGAGAATTATTTTTTCTCCTATAGTTACCTCTGTTATAGGTATTTTGAGTATTTTTGTAGGTCTATTTTCCTTCTAGATTTAATTTCTCTATCTCAGTCGAAATGGATTTTACTAATTTGGTGAGCTCCTCCACTTGAGGATGAATAGTATGGGAGTCATAATTTGAGGCTTCAGTTTTGGTTTTTCTTCTATCCCTATCAGAGTTTCCTTTGAGTTTATCAGATGCCACTATGCTAGATTCTACCTCCAAGGTTGCATCTTGCATATGAACTAAGGAGGCTTATCTTCTTTATCTCAGTAGAAGGCAGAACGCGAGCTCAAAGGCACTGGCATAAGTAATTTTTCCAGAGGTTTCCATGCGTTTTATCTCATTAGGAATCTTATTAGAAATTTTGTTAAATCTTTTAAAAAGTCAGAGACAGACTCTCCTTCTTTCCTTTTTAGGGATCCAAATTCAGTGATGTAGTACAAAAAGTCCTTTTTGTCCCCCTAGTGCCTCAATAAGGCTTCATCTAATGCTTCAATTCCAGTAATGGATCTAGGGGCCAGACCTCTAAACCACTTCCTAGCCTCACCAAAAAGGCTTTGGATGAAAACCCTCATCCACACATCCTCATTTTCAATGTTTGATTATCTGCATAGCTGTAGAAAGCAACAATATGTTCCTCAGCTATTATATCTTCTTCTCTCATAAAATTGGGCATATATTTCAAATAATCTCTAGGAGGGAGGGAATTCACTGGTGGAGGTAAGACAAGAGGAGCGTATCTTGCAGCCACTATGGCATCCATCCTATTTGGAGGGGGGTTAAAAACTACCATTTTATTTTGAACTCTTGGTGAACAAGGAGGAGAAGGAGACCTGACTGTGTGCAGATTAGGAGAAGAAGGAAAGGATGAAGGGGGGGTTTCATTTTTCACAACAGAAGGTTGATCCTTGGAAGGAGATGGTAAATTCTGTAATGGGGATGAAGTTTCCACTTCTTTGGCAGCAGAAATTTTAACAGGGGGTGGGGCAACAAAGCCTAAAGTAGGGAAATCTTCAACACTATTAAGACTGAAACACCTTTCAATGTCAGGGGAAGAAAAAATGTCAATGCTTTCTTCTTTCAAATCAGTTTCAAAGGAAGACTATTCGACAGGAAACTCTTCAAAATCAATTTTATTAGATACTTCAGCAGAAGGTAAAGAAAGATTACTTGATATAACAACTGGAGTATCAATAGTGGAATCAGGCAACTGACCAGATGCACTTTTAGTAGCAGCAGAAAATTGTTTTTGGGAAGCTTTTCCCGTCTTGATTATTTTCTCTGGGTTAGCCTCAGATGGAACCAAAGGTAGTTGTGGATTTGATCTCGTATGTATGCCTTTAGGTGCCAGAGCTGAAACAATGGATTCGTCAGGTACGAGCTGCAATATTCAAGATACTAAGTTCTAATGCACCTATAGAACTAGTAAACTATGTCGTTTAATCCCCGGGAAAATTCTTCAAATCATTCCCCGACAATGGTGCCAAGAATGTTAGCACTAGGAATCACCTTCAGATTGCATGGAAGGCAAGCCCAGTACCCATCAGGTTATATGTGAATGTAATAGTGTTTTAAGGGGTCAAATGGAAAAGACTCAAAATGATCATGTTCCAACTCAGAAGACAGGGCTCGCATACACCAGCAATCAAGGTCTTGGCTAACTTCAATCAATAATTGGGAGTGGGTATGAATAGAGGGAAGACTTCAATGAGAGGAATGTAGGGGTTGTTGTAAACATCGAGTCTACAAATAGCCTAAGAAAGAAGGATTCTTAACACAAGATCTTCTTGATTTCAGAACTTAAGGACACTAAAGAAAGATCATGATAATATAATAGTCAAACATACACCATAATATCACCACAACCATTCATGTGAATCATTCAAAGCATGAACACTTTAGCATTAGAAGAAAATAAGATGATAGAGAAGTTCACTTCTACTAACCAAGATGTCTTAAATCAAGTACATGGCCAGTTCACAGTCACTTCATCAAAATATTATAGTATAAGGGAGCCTTTCTCAACCATTCGAACCTATTAAAGAATTTCATCTATCTATTTATAACAAAAAGGGAGGAAACAACTGGAGGTACGAGCTAGCCTCCTTCCCATGAAAATCTCTAAGAATTTATTTCATCCAACAACTTCACTAACAACCTATGCTATAAAATAGGAAAATGTTGGTGACTAATCCAACCAATCTTCAAACTAACTTGATCCCCCTTTGATGCACAACTCCTTGTTTTCCATGTGTCCTTCAGGAGCATGTGCCTGGAATCATGCTGCCAATTGTTGTTTTTGTAGTTGTCTCCATCATCAGCTATCCAAAACATTTTTATCTTGACCCTCCTGGATTCCTGGTGTCTGTTGGTAGCCTCTTTGGGTAGCACTCTGAGTAGCACACATTGTAGTGCCTTCACCAAATTTTGTAAGATTCTGTAACGCACTTCAAAACTAGACAAGTAGAAAAGGTAGCACCAAACCTTCTTATCCCCTATGAAAACTTTGGTCTCTACGATATTTTAGGAAGTGAATTTTAGTAGCGCCACTATGGTGCGTCTCTATGCAAATTTCGTCTCTTCCACAAAATAGGTATCGAATTTCGGTAGCACCCATTGTGTGTCTCTATGCAAATTTTAGGTAGCACCATCAAAAACACAACACCTCCAACTTGGAGATGTGCAGAACGAATAGCAACCTTGAATAATATCAGCACAATTATCTTTAGGTGTTTTGATAACACTTTAGGTAACACATCAGTGGAACACCAAAATAGACTATTTTGTAGTGCCATAGTGCTACAGAATGTCTACAATATTACTGTTGAATGATTTAATTATTCAAAAAATCCCAAAACTCTGAACAATAACCACTTAGAAGCTTATATAGCTTGCAAAGGTAATGTTTCAAACAGTTTATCCTCACAAAAAGGAACCATCTTCAAAAATGGGGTTCACCTTTCACCAGCTACTTTGTTACCCTGACACTTAACCTGACACTCTTTCTTGTAGAAGGAGGATCCTCATTTGGCACAATAGGCTTCTTCCCTTTAGAAATGATAGGCTTCTTCAATGGAGCTATGCTCTCCTTAACTGTTGGTGTCTCCTTTTCAATAGCAACTTCAACCAATACCTGCAAGCTTCTTTGAGCCACTTCATCTTGAAAATGTTGCAACTTTGCTTTGAGCTTAATTCTCTAAGACTGAAAGCCTCTGTTCTGCCTATAAAGTTTTTTGAGCTGCCTATGATGGGTTTGGGCATTTCTTACTGCAAACCTTGCCAGGTCAAGGGTGTGACTGTAGCCATCCATGAGCTCTTTCATCTTAACTCTTTCAGACATGGCTTATGTTTTCAATTGAGCCACCTCCTTCCTAGCATCCCTAAGTTACTTAATTAATCTTTTGAATGTCTAACTGTCAAGTGGAGTAGTGACATTCAGAGTCTTAATAGGCTCTTTCATGGTCTCCTCTTCCTACTACATAGGAATTGCCTTGTCTGTCTCATCAGGCTTCTTGATATCTTTGCCTTTATCTTTCTTCTTTTGCACAAGGGTTTCTTCTTTCTTCTCCATGGGATTTTCAATGCCTTTACACTTCTTCTTTTGCATAGGGGTTTCTTATTTCCTCTCCACAGGATTTTCAATGCCTTTACCCTTCTTCTTTTGTAGGATAGAGGATTTTGGTAAGGAATTTTCTTCAAAAACCTCTTTAGCAATTGATGATCTTGTGAAAGGTTTCCTACCCTTGGTATTGGTTGCTAGAGGAGAAGAGGAGAAGTGTATCTTCTTCCCTTTCTTTGCTGCAGTTTTAGTAGTAGAAGGAAATTCTTCTAACTCTGGTGGAGGAGGAGGTGAAAAATCTCTATGTGGGGAATAACAAGCTTCCTCCTCAGTTCATGTGACCTTCTTGATGACTTATGAAACTTGAACATGAACTCTGCCCTTTCTCTTCTTGTTGGGACTTGCTTTAGCAGCACTGGTGGATGATAAAGGGTTTGCATTCTATGAATGAGGGGTGGCTTCTATATCCAACTTGAAGTGGGACACAACAACAAAATGTTCCCATGAGATATCTTTCTTATGGAATTCTTCAGAGACTAGCATTCTAATCAATCCATAGTGGAAGATGCTAGTATCCACATCCTTAGACTTGGATTGAATCATGTATGACATCTTACCTATGCTCCTTAACAAATAGTAGGGAATATTCATTTCAATTTTACCAGTAAAATGCAGCAGAAGCCTTATATGGTACTGGTACAATGTGTTAAGCCTCCCTTCACATGTAAAGTATCTCTGAATGATCTTCAATATCCTGTCAAACTATTCAATTAGTTGACTCCTTGGTAGACCTTTAGACAAATCACTGGCTTTATGTTCAGTCTTAAGGAAATCTTTGGCATAGGCTACATTCAAACCCATGGCTTTAAACCATTTCTCACCTGTGATAGGGATTCCTGTTGTAGCTGAAATAGAGGCCTCAGTCACCTCAAATTCTAAATCCCCTACCTTGGTTATCCTGCCATCAAAATGTAAGGTAAATTGCCTTGTCACCTTAAGATGCACTCTTTTCATATTCTGGCAGAAAGAGAGGCATCCCACTCTTTGAAAAACTTCTCTTACCATGGGCTCTATCTCAAAAAGATGCATATCCACGAGTTCAGTTCTAACGACCTTGACTCGCTTATGTGACTTCTTCATCTAAGGAGTCTCCATAGATTAGGATCAGAGCTTCTTATGGCTATGGGGTAGTAAAGACCAAGAGGACCTAAAGCTGAGCTTCAAATGGAAAAAGATACACTTTTACAAGAACTTCCCCTTAAACTAGACTAATCGATAGTAAGCTAAGACTTGGCTGTGGAAATCCCTCTCTTAGATTTGTTCAGGTATTGAACACTTAAACAATGAGAGGGTACTCTTTAATTTTCCCTTTGAAGCTGGGTGGAAAACGCTCGACTCAAATTCCAAAGAAAGTTGGGGAGACACGGTGTGGTTAAGCAGCACCTTTAGGTAGCGCAATGCATATGCAGAGGATAGAACTGTTTAGATGTTGTGAGCTCAGTAGCCATGGTGGGCGGATGTATCAGACTTTGACATATAGGTAGTGAATTTTATAGGTTTGAAATGAGAGGAGACAAGGATAGAACGGTATGAAGAAAGGTCTCCTTCAACTATGCAAGAATGATAATCCAAAACTCTGAGTGCTAACTCTCTTTGAAAATTTATGTGCAGAGGAGGAAACACGGGATACTATGGAATAAACATTTGTTTGAAGCCTCAGTGAGATTTCAGGATGAAATCATGAACATCTCAGCCTCCAAATCTACCTCAGCATCCGATACAGCAGAATTGTTGTCGATTGGTTAGAACTGAGAGTTTGTGCAACGCGAAAATCTTGACTTTTTCAAAATCACAAACCATTATCAAAGTTCGTAAATACGAGATCTTGAAGGCATATTTTTAACCAACTCTTGGCGCTAAAAACAAGGAAAATGACATCAATTTTATAATCATAAATCAAGGTGGAAAATGATGAACGCAAAAGGTGCTACGGAAACTCCTGATGAGTGGGCAGCACTCCATTTCAAAAAATGATTGGATAGGTAAGCAAAGGACAAGAAGGCATGGCTACGAGGGCATGAATGAGGAAAATGATTTGTCAAATCAATCTAGTCGTGGAGAGGATCGATCCTAGTGACAAATCATGAAGGGGACCAAATTTTAAGTCATTAACAAAAATGGTTCTAATTTCAAAAATCAAATGAGGATCAAAAGATAAGTTATGACTCAACACTTTATTTATCAAGGGGATCCTAACAAACATAATTTTAAAAGGGGTGAAATTTAAAAAATTAAAATCTAAGGCTTAGGAAAAGATGGCAACAAACTAAAAAACCCAAGGGAACTTAGTGTGATAACAAAGTGGATTTGGATGTTGTATCACTTGATATATGTAGCATAGTGTTAGGGAGTCCTTATCTTTATGATAGAAAAGCATTCTTCTTTCATCATGAGAACAAATATCACCTTACTAAGGGGGGAGCGGAATATATTGTTAGAGACCACATCATGAGGGTAAACATAGCACTTGTTAGTGCGGGACAAATGAAGAGACTCATAAACACTAATAAGAGATATGTACTCATGGTTGTAAGGGAGAAAGATGTCAAAACATTTGAAGTTTTCCAAGGATGTGATGCTTCACATAAGAAAGGATTAATTGATATTGTTTCTAAGTATGATGATATTTTCCATAAACTAGATGGATTACCTCCTAAGAGGGAAATCCAACATGAAATACATCTTCAGTAGGATTATCCTCTTCCTAATGTGGGCATGTATAGGATGTCAGTTGTAGAGATGACAGAGATCAAGAAGTAGGTACAAGGCTTATTGGATCAAGGGATCATCAGGCCTAGGTCATCTCCTTGTGGTTCTCTAAACGTGATGGTGCCAAAGAAAGATGGCACATGGCGAATGTGTGTCGATTATCGGGCCCTAAATAAAATCATGGTGAAAAATTGATACCCTCTTCCTCGTATAGATGATTTACTTGATCAATTAAAGAATGTTGTTTATTTCACTAAGTTGGATTTGCGGAGTGGATACCACCATATTAGGGTTGCAGAACACGATGCGTGGAATACTTCCTTTAAAACCAAACATGAATTGTTTGAGTGGTTATTTATGTCATTTGGGATTTGTAATGCTCTGGCAACCTTCATGTGTGTGATGAATGATGTATTCATGTCATTTCTATATGATTTTGTTATTCTATATTTAGATGACATTATTATATTTAGTGGGACTTGGGATGAACATATAAGGCATGTAAAGAAAGTATTGGATACTTTGCAAAGGGAAAAGTTGTATGTAAAATTGTCCAAATGTGAATTTGGTAAGACTGCACTTGTGTACTTAGGTCATATTGTAGGAAGAGAGCAATTGAAAATTGATCCTTCCAAGATTGATGTAATTTTAAATTGTCTTGAGCCCAAAAGTGTAACTGAAATACAAAGGTTCTTAATGGCATTCCAGTATTGGAGGAGATTCATTTCAAACTTCTCCTTTATAGAAACTCCTTTGTATGTCTTAACCAGTGTGAAGAACAATTTTGAGTGGGGAGGAAAGAAACAAAAAGCTTTTGACACTTTTAAGGAAAAGATCAGTACCACACTAGTATTAGCACTGCCAAATCTTCAACAGTGCTTAGAGATCAAGACATATGCCAATGGGTATTCCATGGGTGCAATATTGATGAAATGTCATAAGCCTATCCGTTACCACTCTGAAACTTTTAACAAAGTTGTTGTTAATTGTCCTACATATGATAAAGAGTTATATGCATTAATTCAAAGCGTAAAGAAATGGAAGCATGACTTGTTAGGGAAGGAAACAATCATACATACAAATCATCAACCCTTACAGTATCTCCAAGCATAGACCAAACTGCAAAAATATTGACATTACAGATGGATGGGTTTCCTACAACAATTTATTTTGGTAATCAAGTACAAAAAGGGTATGAGTAACAAGGTAGCAGATATGCTTTCTGGACTTTGTATTGTTGCTTCTATTATTTTGAAGAATGATTATTTATCTCATGATAGCTATGTGGAACAATATTCCATTTATGAATAAAGAATTATATGAGAAGCTAACCCTTGGTGCATAGGTAGAGAACTATTGTCTGCAGGGAAAACTACTCTACCATGTTGGAAAGTTATGTATTCCTATAAGTGAACGAGTCCATCTAATACGAGAAGATCACACTTATCTTGTGTCTGGGCATTTTGGGGTAGGAAATACTATGGCTCATTTGCAGAGGTTTAGTTACTAGCCTCAAATGAAAGCAATTGTAACTAAATATGTAAAGCGGCATGTGATTTGTTCTATTTGTAAGCCCACTAATAGAAAACTGGGGCTATACTCACCGTTGCCTGTTCCATCCCATCCATGGGAAAGTATCTCCATGGATTTTGTAGGGGGTTTACCAATGTCAAAAAGGGATCATGACTATTTGTATGTTGTAGTGGATAGGTTTAGCAAGATGTGTATCTTAATTCCATGTAAAAAGTAGATCATTGTTGAGCAAACTACTAATATCTTCTTTCACTATGTTTGGGTTCTCTTTGGGTTACCCACATCCATTATCTCAGATCGAGATACTCGATTCCTTGGGGATTTTGGACAATTTTGTGGAGAATGATGGACACAAAGTTGAAGAGGAGCACTGCTTTCCATCCACAGACCAGTGAATAGACTGAGGTTTTTAACTAAACAGTGGTACTTTTTCTTCAAGGCTACTGTAGCAAGCATCCCATGTTAACAGATGAACATAAACCCTATGTACAACATGCTTACAACTAAGCCTTACATTCCTCCACTCAGTCTTTTCCTTTTGAGACATGTTTTGGGTATTTACCTAAGGTTCCTTTGGACTTGATGTATGGGAGAGATGTTGATTCAAATGAAGAATTAAATGAAGACAAAACCCACAAGTTCCTCTAGAGGATCCACTAGGTACATCAAGCAGTCAGGGAACAGTTGGAGAAAAGTAAAGCACAGTATAAAGCTAGGCATGAAAAACACAGGGTCGATCATCAGTTCCAGGTTGGAGACCAGGTATGGCTTCACATTAGTAAGGAAAGATTGAAGGATGAAGGAAAGAAATTGAAGCCCATCCGTTATGGACCCTTCACTATTTTGGAGAAAATTTGAACCAATTCTTTTCGTCTAGATATTCCACCTTATATGCAAATCTACTCAGTTGTAAATGTGGAGAGCTTGAAACTTTTTGAGCCTCCCATGATCATGGATCAGGGTGAGGAAGTTTCAATACCTTTAGTTGATGATTTTTCTCTTGAGTACTTGGATGATTTAAAGGAATATATTATCCTAGACAGAAGGACGAGGACTTCACGTAGGGGTGATGTTGATTATCTTCGAGTAGGATTAAAGGGCACACATCCAAGAAAGGCAAAGTGGATTGAGAAGGACAAGGTGAGGGAACTATTCCCTCACTTATATGTTGATTGATGAAAGTTTTTGGTGGTCCAAAAATATCTCAATGGGAAGGCATGATCCAAAAAGGATCCATAGAAGACTAAGGACAACTCAGAATTTGCAGAAGCAACTCAGGAATCTCAGAATGGCCTTAGTAGATAGAGAAACGTAAAAACTTCAAATTCCTCAAAACTCAGTAAATTTGGCATCATCACGAAGAGTGTGTCACAAACTTTCCAATGGTGTAAACGTCTTGTCAAACAGAGTTACGGATCAAAAGATATCCATGGTCAAAGTTTTGGTAAACCTATCCCAGTCAGTAATGATGAGTCAACGTCTGTACTACTGAAGTCAACATCAATATGGATGACGTCAGCATCCATACAGTATATGTGGCACATGTAGAGGGAAACATGTGCCATGTTGACGTCAACATGATGTTAGCATGGTGACATGGAAGCACCAAAGGCTTCCACGTGTCACTCGTTTTTGGCATTTTCGAATCAACCTGCGAACCAATGAGGAAGTGCCACGTGGCAGTCCATACATCCAATTGGAAGATCATACAGGACGTACTAGGTGATGTGGCAGGATGAATTTTCAAGTGGATTTTATGGGCCAATGGTTGGCTGCCATGTGGCCCAGTCATGGGCTGCCACATGACAGTGGGAAAATGCCCCATGAGGGCCTGAAACCGAATTTCCAAAAATAAAAAACAGGACCACCAAATCTGGCAGAGGCCCGTCAAATCTAGTGGCCAAACTACAACTATGACAATTCTAAAAAAAAGCTCCAAACTTGGTGACGATTCCAAACTCATATATATTGTTATAACTATAAGCCCAAAAGGGGAGGCCCATGGGCTCAACCCCGGGACCTCCCCTATCCAAATGACTTATAATAACCTCCACCAACTGTTAGGACAATGAGCTTCGTTGGTCAATACACCTAGAATTTAATTTAAATGTTGAAGTTTACCCACGGATGGGAGGAGGGCGCTCAATAGTACGACCAAGCATGAATTTCGAGACAAAGTACAAAGAATTAATCGTAGGTTGCAGGCACGAAAACTGAGACGGATTTTCTCATGGGCCTGGGAGTGCTAGAGTCATATTGAGGTGTAGAGACAATCATTTTTTGGTAATTCGGTGCCATGAATTCAATGTTGTTGTCTTTTTTCTGATATGAGCAAAGATTTTGCAACTTGATTCCAGAATGAGGTATACTTATGTATTTTTCCAAATTCTTTTGCTGAGTTTATAAAGAGGCCTACCCATTTGAGAGCAGGACTCAGAGATGTTGTCCACCAGGGATGAACTCCGTTATCAATTTTTTGTGTTCATATTTGATGCTTATGTCTCTTCATTATTGATTTTTTCCTTCTTTATGGTGCACTTTAATTTATGCTCATTTAATACAATTATTTATAAGTCACTTCGATGAAAAGATCATGGATCAATAATAAAAGGTACAGTTAAAATTGAGGAAAATCAATCTCATAGTATTCTTTAGCATGTAGATAGTTCTACTTTATTTTATATCAAAAACATCTATCATCCCTTGTGTTAACACATTGATTTCCCCCACTTCAAATGCAATAAAGTAAAATTTTAAAGACAGATGGTGAAAGGAAATTCAGTAATGATTTCCCCCATGTTGTCCAAAAAGAGATGATGAAGGGAAATTTAGAAATGATTTCCCTCATCTCAAATTAATGAAATTATAAACATGAAGTGGTGAAAGGAAATTCAATTTGGGGTATGCAGATAACTTCATTGTGGCCATAGATGCCTGTTCACAGTGAAGCATTATCTGTGATATCTGTGAAGGTTGTTTCTCCATATCTTTATTATTACTCTGTTATTAAAAAAATTTCAGTTATTTCTGTATCATGATATGATTAGGTTTATCTAAAATAAATTTAATATTATTTAAAGCCTTGAGTTAAGACAAAATTAGTTAAAAATCTAGTATTTTAACTAAATTTATATTGATTACTTTAGATAGCTCCTAAGTAGATTTTAATAAGGAAATTATTTATTAGTCTTTCTTGAAGTCTTTATTCAAGCATGTATTAATTTTTTGTATGGACAACTTTATTACTTCTTATATAATCTATTTATAATAAAAGAAAGGATCTTGTTTTATCTAATTCTTTGAAGAAATATTTAGTTTGAGGGCATAATGACTCCATATCCCAAAGGTACTTGGTCTACATGTTCTTTCAAGCCTCACAAGGAGACACAATGCCTAGATGGAGCCCAATTTTGTAACATATGTTAAAATTCTAGAATTTTGGCTAGAATAGTCATTTGAGTTCTATTTTAGTCCACTTTAAAAAAAATATATTGATTAATAAAGATCTAAATTTTGGATTATTTCTTTGTTTTAATTCTTGTGTTAAGATAAGTTTTGATAGAACATATATTTAGTTAGATTTTGTTTATATTTAAACCTTTTAATTTTTGTATAATATTAATTCTTAATAATTTCAATATAATAGATTGTAGTTATATTAGTGTTTTATATATAGGACTTCGTCGTATTTGTTTTTATATATATTAACTAGAAGTAAGTGTGATTTTAGAATATATAATGTTTTAACTGATTAAACATTGTGTTTACCTACAGTTATATCACAATGGATGTGGAGCATTGATCAAACAACGGTGAAATCAATGGTTAACACAACTTTGAAATGCAAAAAATTTAAACATGTGATGTCTTGTTAGATCTGAACCCACAAAACATAAATTGATCCCTATTGGTGAATTTCTCCTTCGCAGCCTTAGACTGATTTCAAGTGCTAATAGAGTTCTCACAAATTCATGGAAAATTTTCTTTCAATGTTGTTTCAAGATTCGACATGCGTCGTAGATTTCCTTTCAAACACACAGATGGATCTTTTCCACATGGTCGGAGTAGTGTTTTGGGGTTCCACATCTTTGGATTGCTCTGAAAAAATATTTTGATTGTATTTAAATACTGACTATTAATTTCCTCTCCAACGAACGATTAGATGTGAATCTCGGAATCAACGATAATTTTAAGGATGGAAATTTAAATTAAAATGTAGAAACCTGGGCTAACGTTACTCGTCCTTAATACAAAAAATGTAAAATGTTAGGCAATAGTTTTTTTAAAAATATTCAAATTTCTAAGGATTTTATATATTTTGTATAAAAATTTGGTGATTTTTATGGTAAAATAATTTTATTCTATGGAATTTGGGCGAATTGTTTTTAGAAAAAATGGAAATTAATGAATCTTTTTTTGGGAAAAACCATGGAAAATTAGCCCATTGGCGATATTCATTCCCTAAAATCATCTATGCTCAAAATATTAGTTATCTTGGATTCACAATTTCAGATTCCCGCATCCCTTTATCACTCTGATTATTTCCTATTGATGGATGGCTCAAATTTGATTGCGGAACTCCGGCAAATAAAATCGATCAATGGTCCATATTCAATTCTGGGTATTGAAGTAAAGCACACTAGTGAATCATTGTTCTAGCAAATAAATATATTTTGTTGGAAAATTGGTTTAGATAGTTCCTTGTCATTGATGTCAACCTTTGGATAGTGATGTTGGAGATTGATGTCAACCCTTAGAGATTGATGTCAACCCTTGGAGAATTCTGGTAGCGATGTCCAGTATCACAAAATTATGGATAAGGTACCTGAGTTTGTTTGAGGTATAAAGGAATGAATATCAGTAAATATGTAGGCAAGACTATCATGGATGGATAGTACACATCATACCATTTTCATTGATATGTGGTATGCCACATAATTCCTCATGGTTATTGAGATATGGCTTTGTGAAGTTGGAGAACCCTTTAGAGTAATCTAGAAGCCCCTAGAAGGTCAACACGAAGTCAAATATTCTAGAAAGCTTCTAGAGAATCTTTAAGGAGATTCCTAGTCAAAGTGGTTGCAAAGAGAAATTGTTTAAATAATAAAGTGGTTGCAACAAGAAAGTAGTTGAACATAAAGAAGTTATGATTTGACTAATTAAGGAATTGTTAGTTGCAACAAGAAGTGGTGAGTTTATTAATTATGTGTAAAGTAGTTGTAATAAAAGGTTGAATAGTCAAAGTAGTTGAACAATAAATTAAATAATAAAGTGGTTGCAACAAGAAGTCATTTAATTGAAAAGAAGTTATATGTTGACTAATTAAGGAAAGATAGTTGCAACAAGAGAGTGGTTAGCCCTAAAAGGTAGATAAAGGGGTAAAATAGTTACAAGGAAACTTCTAGAGGAAGACACTTGGAAAAGTATAAATAAGAGAGCAAGGGAATCCTATTAGCACCTACCTACCTATTGAACATTATTGAACATCTATTTGTGAAAGGTTATTCGTAGGTATACATTGACAAATATGAGAAAGCGTACAACTGAGGCAGTGAAGGTTTGAAGGGACGAAAGTTTCATAGTTGCAGAGGAAGTGAATGAAACTGGATTTCAGAGGTTATCCACGAGTCACAGGAATAGAGAAGCTTGTAAATCCACAGGCCATAGTGGAGGAAAGTGTGGATTCCCACGTGTTATAGAAAGAGAAAGCGTGGATCTGTAAGAAGACCAAAAAAGGCTCTAAAGAGATATTCATCCCAGGTTGATGAGGGTGAGGTTGGTCTATTGGTTTGAGATCTAAAGCATCAGATCAGTTACAGAGTGTAAAGGTATGTCTATATGTTTATGAGGTTATATCTTAGTAATGTTGTGGAGCATACTTGAGGCATGACTTTGTGAGGTATGGTTTATGACCTCTTGGATGTATGGTATTTGTTGTATAAGTATTATTTGAGGCAGATCTCTTGAGGCACATTGCTAGTGCATTTAGCTTGGTCTTATTGGCATATCTGGTAGTGCATTTTGAGAGGCATTTGTTAGTATTCTTAGTATATGATTGGCTTATGAGTGGTACATTCTTAGGGATACATAATAGTGAGGTTGTGGCACATGGTTTGATGTAAGGTCTTATGGTATTTGTTTATGGACAGTGTGATGTATTGCTAGAGAAATTTTGATGGTTATATTGGCATGTTTCTTTGGTATATGGTTGAGGTAAATGTTGGGACATATAGTTGATGTTGATTGGTATATATTGATGAGTCATAGTTGATGTGTAGTTGACACATGATTGGTACATGCTTGGTACATTGTTGGAGGCAATTGTTGGTAATATTGTTGGCACTTGCTTTATGGATGATGTGGCATAGTACATCTAGTTGATGTGTGAGTAGTCTTGGTTGATGCACATCTTGGTGACATTGTGCATATGGTTGAGAGTTTTTTTGGTGATCGGATCTGGTTTGGTTGATGATATTATCGTTACATATTGTTGGTACAGGTTGTTT
>JASDQU010688684.1:0-17371 GCA_032191745.1 Picea mariana
GCTTCTTGTGTTTCTTTTGTGCGACGTGCCCTTCAGGATGCACCACGTGCTCCAAGGGTGGCACTCACCAACTTGACTGATTGGTAGACATCTATAACCCCTGGAGTCAATACTCCGCCAGGTGAACTTGTGGGATACTAAGGGCTCTAAGGAATAAGGCCCCTGCCTTATTGCGCGCCCCTTAAAATCATCGTGAGCGACTGTCGCACTTTGCCCTCAGGGCATCGTGAATCCTCTCGAACTAGGTAATCGTTAACCTACAGTTCGAGCCACGGCAGGAGTGCTAATAGGCTGTGGCAGGGCTGTTGTCCACACCTCTCCCTCAATCTCTCTGGAAATCGTGTGTGGCCCCTTTACTCCATATGTGACTCTGGTCGGCAAGCTATCGTCAGCTTGCATCATCAACAAACGTGTCAGAACATGTCCATATCATATCATCAAATCAATGAAATATCACAGTAAATACATCAACCCAAATAGCACACTCCCTGACTCAATCCAGAGTCCAAGGGGTTCCATCGATGCCTCGGCATCCTCAAGGTCCAAAACCCTGTACACTCAATAAAACTGAGTCAATAGCACCTGTCTATGTCAAGGCAGTAAAACATCAAGTCATCTATCATAATGCATCATAATCAAGGATAAATGTTTTAACATCATAAAAGTCCAGATCACTTGCGAGCAAGTGTCCTCAAAAAATAAGTTTTCTCGGTGCGCCAGAGAGGGATGTTACAAAATCGTCGTAGCTAGATAAATCTGTGTGCAAAGACTTGTACAAAATGATTCATTCAACGAAAAAGGTAAACCTGTAATTTATTAACTAAACCAGAATAATTGCTGTGTTTTTAAATAAGAGAGGTCAGATATGGACAACATATAAATCAAGTCACATCAACCTGCAATGAATTACGATAGCTAAAGTAGTCGATAATAAATTGCAAACTGATATGCAGAAAACTTGAAACAAAAGTTTGATATATTGAAAGCGAAAGTTGTTACAAGACATCAATTTTCATCTCAGTCTGAATCATAAATCCATAATCTAGTTCTCCCACAGTGATGATGATGGGTTTATTACAAAAAATGACAAGTATTTAAAGACCTCCCACAGGGTAAAACATCCCTGTGGAAATAATCAAAACAGTTTACAAAAATCTGAGGATAATATCCCAAATCTCTATTTCTGACTCAAGCTAACAACCTAACACAAAACCATATCCAAAGTATCTCCTAAACTTCCATGGCATGCCCATTTGATCATTGTAATTCATATGCACCTGAAAGAAGACAAAAATAGACAAGTTTAGAGGATATTTTATTGATAAAATTGACAAAAATCTAATTTTTAAGACTAGCTACAGAATCTTGCGATTCTGTAGCTGGTCTAAATTGAACACAGAATCGTTTCGAAATCAATTCAAATCTTAAAGAATATATTCAAACTATTGAACAATATTTGATTTCTAATTAGAAACCAAAAGAATCATTCAAATCGACACTTGTATGCAAATTGAAACAAAGTAAAACGTGGTCAACCGGATAGTAACAGAGATGCATGCACTCTGTTCAATTTGTTATCACCAATTTGGGGTAAACAAAATCACATTATATAATTCGACAACAATGAAATTATTTTCACGAATCAATTCCAATCGACACAAATAGTTGCTTTAGCCATTAACAAAATCATTGTCGAATCAAAACGAAATCAACAGGATCATTTTTCAAATTAATAGAACTATATTAAACATATACAAACGATCATACTAATTGTGACACATAGCAATCATTTGTAAATCAAATCAAACAGGGACGAATCGAAACAATTTGGGGTCGATACAATCGTTATGAATCAACACAGCTCCACAATTTTAGCGAATAGATCTTTTGCACAGGTCGAAAGTAAATGAGAATATTGATGTAATACAAAACAGATTCGTTCCTGGTAAATCGAAGTCAACAGGGTTGTTTTGAGTCTGTTAGGAACAAATGAAACTAATGGAAATCAAACCAAATTGACTATCCAAAATCAGACGAACAACATTGATTCAAAAACAAACCAAACCGAATAAAAAACCAATCAATTGTTTATACTAAGTTGGGCATGACAAAATCGCATAACCAAATCGTAAATACATTTGAGTTTAGTAAAATGAATCTACTATACAGGATCCACAACAAAATCGTCTAAACTATAATAGAATCATTTCGAATCAAAATGAACAGAGGTAATTTGGAAGCAAAACCGAATATGTCACAATAATTCAAGAAAACTTACAAAGAAAAAATCATATTGAAATTCATACCTGGACAATAAGAAATGGCTTTGATTATGATAATTTGGAATTGATGAAGGCTGTTGTCGATTCGACATTCCTGAAGACAATCGAACCAGTGGTTTTTTGTTTCTTGTCATTAGCTTGAAGCCTGTTTCTTTCTCTTGTCGGCACTGTAACTTGGTCTTCTAATGATTTGATCTTTGACTGCAACAAGGGAACGTTGGTGTAATAACGCTCTAGCCACACACTGCATTGGATGCATGATGTCTGTTCGGGTTTTGATATCATAGGAAAAGGTTTGTTTAAATCACAAGGGGTTTCACTATGTAGCTTGATTCCTGGGTAGTTAGGATTGTCCTTTAGGCACGGGGGTAAATTAGAAACATAGTCATAGGGTTGCTCAGAGCATAGGCCATGGGAATAGGGGTACTCTTCTACTAGCAAATGCTCGATATCGGAGTCTAAGTCCTCGCTCAGAACTATGGGCTTTTGGTCGACGTTTGGCTTAGGTTTATTCCGGGCAAGTCTCGATATCAATTGAGCATTTTTCTTACCCTTGTTGTCGACAGTAGGATTACCCTTGACTTTCTTACTCACAGGCTTCTTGACAGCGTGAGTCTTGTCTGTTACGATGTCGGGTAGGTCGATGTCAGGGCAAACCGAGGGTTTGGAAGGGGGTAGAAGGACATGGAATGGCATGGGTGGCCTGACCATAGTCTCACTAACCACAACCTTGTCGATTTGGACAGACTCTGGAATAGCAAAGTCATTTCTGGATAGAAAGGCTTGTCAATTATCGCCATGAAGGTTTAAATGGTGGACGACGATGAGTCTAATCAAGCCGTGATGAAACAAGCTGTTATCAGTATTCTCATGTTTGAACCTCTTAGACATCTTGTAAAGACTACGCAAGAAGTAATGCGGTATGTTCAAAGGATATCCGATGAAATTCATCAATAACCGGAGGTGATAAAGAAAAACCAAGCCATACTGACCTTCACAGGTCACAAATTGTTTCAGAATTACCAAAAGATCATGCCACCTGGGTTTGAGGGTGGAAATAGGCATACCTTTATCACAGGAGACAACCTTCCTTGATACAAATAGTAATGGCCACGACACCTCATCAACTTTGGAGTTTTTAAACCATCGTTGGCATGTAGCTGCCATTCCTGTAGCAGAGCTTATGAATTCTTCATTGAGTTCAAGCTATATGTCACATACTTTAGCTCTACAGCCATCAAAGGTGAGGGTGAATTATTGGGCAACCGAAAGGTTGAAACCCTCGAACCTCTGTATAAACACGAGCCAACCACTATCTTCTAAATCCTTTCGAGCATCATCGAATAATAACAAAGCTTGGTTACCATTTGGCTCTATGCGCACCACCGGTGCCATAAACAAGAGCACACGGTGAGCGAGGTGAACAGGCCAGGGTTTGAACACAGAATACGTAGGGGCAAAACGCTCACAGGCTTACCCGAAAACTAGCAAAGGTGAACCGGGATAGGGGGAAAACATTAATGACAGAACGTGCAAAGGTGGTGGAGCTAGTTCAGCCCATGCACAATAGTCATATCCCATAGTACAACCACCGGCGCATATAACGTTCAAACCACTATGCATATGTTAAAAACCATGCCATTCAATCAATGAAACCTTATGGTAAATCGACCAAACATTTGCACGAGTAAAGTTCTATCATAGCTTTAAAACCAAACAAATGAATCGAAATCAATACCAAGGGTCTGATCATATGAAATATGTGTTGTGTGAAATGATTTATACAAAGGGTATAACCACAACGCCAATCATTTTCAAGAAACCAATGTGTCAAGGGAATCGATTAAAAACTATAGAAATCAAACCACCAATGCACCACAAATTCGATCAAACATCAAGCCACCAATAAATCAACGATTGGATCACACTCCTTATTAAATCATTACAATCTCATAAAAATCGAAATCATATTAACAACAGAAATGCCAAATGAGTAAAGAATCTTGGAGTCTTGTCAACTGTATAATCATAATTAAATTGGAAACGGAATGAACATATCGACAAGAATGATCATAGTAATCCAGTGACATTTTTAATATGACTTCGAAATCAAAGTTTTCATGCTTGCAGTCGTGAAAATGAAAACCAAGGTAAGTGTGTGAACACACAAAATAATAGTGTCGTTTTATTCGAGAATTGCGACGAAAATCAAGGCTTGCAAAACACTGGTGTAGGCAGCTTATAAGGATAGTAAAAAAATGTGAATTGGCTGCCAACACAACTTTCTTAACAAATAAAGTTGCATCATCTAGATTGAAATGCTTATAATTCAACTTGAGAAGATGTTCAGTTAACTTTTCATACCAAGCATGAGGTGTTTGTTTTAAACCATACAATGATTTTATCAATTTGCATACTTTATGTTCTTTTCCTTTAACAGAAAAACCCTTTGGCTGCAACATATAAGCATCTTCTTTTAAATATCCATTTAAGAAGGCAATTTTTACATCCATGTGATGTATTTTCCATCATTTTTGAGCTGCAAGAGAAAATAAGGTTCTAATAGTGCCCTATTTTGTTGTAGGAGCAAATGTTTCTGTATAATCAATACCTTCTTTTTGTGCATACCCCTTTGCTACAAGTCTTGCTTTGTGCTTAACAAGAGAACCATTAGCTTTATATTTACTTTTATAAATCCATTTACTACCAATTGGTTTGATGCCAATAGGAGGATCCACCAACCTCCAAGTGCCATTTTTAATAAGAGCATCATACTCTTTTTGCATTGCATCTTTCCATTCATTACAACTAGTGGCTTCTTCAAAAGTAGTAGGCTCATTAACAACATAAAAGTTTAACTCAAATTCACCAAATCTTTTTGGCATTGTCTTGGTTCATGTTGATCTGTGTATTGATTGCTGCAATGTTTTCTCAGTTTCAAGAGTGTTTGAAATAGGTTCTCCAGGACCATTATTATCCTCCAATTTTTCCTCAGTAGGAACATTATTATCAACCAATTGTTCTTCTACAGAAACATTATTATCATAAAAAACATTGCTATCAACTAATTTTTCTTCATTCTTTGATGTGGTCTCATTCTCTGGTGTTGTTGAAAAAACAACATCTCTTGAAATAAAAAATTTCTTGTTTTCCTCATCATACAATCGATAAGCTTTGGAGGTATTATAATACCCCAAGAAAAGACATTTGCGACTTCTTGCACCCAATTTGTCGCGTTGTTGTTTAGGAATTAACGCATAACATGGAGAACCAAAAACTCTGAAATGTTGAACAACAGGAAGACGATTATACCATAATTCATAAGGGGACTTATTATTGATGGCAGTAGAAGGACAACGATTGAAAATATAAACGGCACAAAGTATTGCTTCTCCCCAAAACATCAACCTGACATTTTGAAAAAACATCATTGACCTTACCATATTAAGCAAAGTTCTGTTCATGCGCTCTGCTACACCGTTCTGTTGTGGAGTATAAGGGACGGTGGTCTGATGTTTAATACCATTATTTTGTAAGTACTTTTCAAATTCATTAGAGGTGTATTCACCACCATTATCTGATCGTAGAGTGCCAATATTAAGTTGAGTTTCATTTGAAATCCATAAATGAAAATTCTTAAAAGTTGCAAAAACCTGAGATTTCTCTTTCAACAGATAAACCCAACACATCCTGGTGTAGTCATCAATAAAAGTTAGCAGATATTTATTACCATTTGCAGATTGAATAGGCATGGGCCCACATAAATCAGAATGTATGAGACCTAACTTCCTAGAAGCTCGAGAAATAGATCCATAAAAAGGTTGTTTACAATGCTTGCCTAAAATACAAGTATTACATGAAGAAAGATTTCTTGAAATAGTAGGAAGCCCTTGAATACCTTGTTGTTTCATAATCCAGATACTATCATAATTAATATGACCAAAACGAGCATGCCACAATAAGCTCGAAGATAAAGTATCACTATGCTGAGCCAAAAGAGTTGAATTAGATTGAAAAGAGGATGTCCCTTTAAGTTTTAAAAGTTTGTCTTCTTCAACACCAGCCATAACAATCACCTAATCAGATGCTTTTCGCATTTCAATTATACCATCAAACATATGTATAGAATGTCCTTGCTGCCTGATATGTATGAGAGACATTAGATTTCTTTTTAATTGAGGAATGTAAAGAACATCATGTAAAATATAATCAGCAAGTCCTGGTAGGCGAAGTCGAATAGATCCAATTCCTGAAGGCTTTAATTGAGACTTATCAGCAAAATAAACTATTCCATCAATGTGATTACTGAATGTTTCAAAAAAATCTCTTCTAAAGGTCATATGGCAAGTGGCTCCAGTATCTAAAATCCAAGTGTCTTCCCAAGAAGCAAAAGAAGTGCTAAAAACTTCATTGATACTAAGATTACAATGTGCAACAATATAGTTGGCAAATTCAGGTGGTTTTCCTTTGTCTGGAGGTTGTTGCTCTTTCTTCTAACTAATTCTATCCCACAGAATGCGACAATGAGAAGAGGTATGACTTAGTTTACCACACCTATAACACTTAAGGGATTGTTTATCATTCTAAAAATGTTTTTGTTGTCTATCATCTTGTTGTCTGTCTCCTTGATGATAATGACCCCCCTGCCTCTTAATGGTCTCCTACCACGACCTCTGTGACTATTGTCAAATCTAGCATACTCTCTTCTAGGTTTCTGCTCTTTCTATGCAAGACACAAAGTCTCAACTGTGGAAGTGGAAAAAGATTCCTTCTTTCCAAAAGCCTTCTCTCTTTTGGCAATTTTGTCTACAAGAGTATCAAAAGTCATGGCTTTCCTCTGTCCACTAGCTTGAAGAGACTCTAAGTAGTGCGAATAGGTAGGATATAGGGCTTTAATAAATGTTCTGAGTTGTAAATCAACTTTGACACCAGTTGAGTCAATATCATGAAAAAGAGCTTTAATTTCAGAAGCTAACTTCATGGGATTATTATCTTTCAATTCCAGATTAAATAACTTCATCAACAATTGTATAATTTCCAGCTCTGAATGGGAGTCATAAAGATATTTTAATTTCTCTAATTCTTTAAACGTTGTGGTGCTGGAAATAATATGTCTGCTTACCTCTTTAGTAACTGAGGCAGAAATTAAAGCATGTGTCTTTTTATCTTTACTCTTCCAAATTACAAGTTGTCTGGCATCTATAAGTTGCTCTAGGTCATTATCATCCTTGCCTTCACAAATTTCCTCCCATAAATCATGAAAAATAAGAGTATTTTTTATTTTTCGAAACCATTCTTGGTAATTTTCTTGTCTGGAGAGCACTACTCCCACAATTGATAGTAATGAATGCATTGTAAACTAATCTCTGTAAATGAAATTCCACTTGCACAAGAAAAAGAAAATAAAATCTCACAACACCTTCAACCTTGGCTGCTCTGTAAGCTGCTCACAACTGCTTCACAGTCACAGGTGACTCCTCTCAAATCTGGAGCTCACGCAGGCACACAATAGCATGGAGTTTTTAAAAAAACGTGGATAAAAAAAAATGTGGCTCTGATACCACTGTACACAGGCCAAATATAAACTCCACAATAAACAGAACAAAAAACACAAATCAATCTCATATTATCAAAAGCGGATGCGGATACATTATGTATAGGCAGACGTGGACAGTTGTGAGGCAGTTGCTAACAGTTTCAGTTATGCGGAAGATGTAGATGGTTGAACAGCCAGACAAGTTAACACCGGATTAGTTAACACAAACAATAAAATCTTCTATCCTATGGTATTTTTATTTCCTTGAAGGCTTCCCGTGTGAGAATCTGTATTCTTGATATTGGTTGCTGAACGAGTTTTGCAGATATGCCACTGGAAATCCAGCAAAATCCATTTGGTTTTGATATAAATTTTCAAGAAAGTGGTCGATATAGAAAAATCTTTGTCAAAAGCAACGGTGAGCACCCGTCAGAATTCTCAGAGCCAAGTTACCGAAGATCCTGGGTAAGTTTCAAGAGCTATCTGCATTGTCAAGCAATATGGCCAGATGTGAATGGATCATTGGTGGACTTGGGTGCGTTCATTCCCATCGTAATTGTTCTCACATTGGTGAATGGACTTGATTTGGGCACCACATTGACATTCACAGGGGTCTACAACATCATCACAGGCCTGTTTTTCGGAGTTCCCATGTCGGTCCAGTCCATGAAGGCCATTGCTGCAGTGGCAATCGGTAAAGGGAAACATCTGACCATTGCAGAAATCATGGTAGCAGGGATTTGCACTGCAGGAACTCTGTTGGGCCTGGGAGTCACAGGCCTTGTGGGAATCATGTATAGGCTCATTCCCCTTCCTCGTCAGTGCCCATCTGCCCTTTCTTTTTGAAATTAAATGGGAAACAACCAATGGATTTGTTATTGATTGCAAAGATTCTACTGAGTTGGTCGTTGTTATCATTTTATCAACCAGCAGACTATGGCCTCTACTAAATTATTATGATGTATGAGTTTGTAATAATTTTCATATATATAGTATGCAGATTAGGTGCTGGTATTTTTTTTTTTTTAATATTATAGGCCGAGTTTGGTATTGAAATAAAAGATAAACACAGTGACGTTCAAGTGGGTATGTAACATTCATGACTTCAGGTTTGAATTCGCGTTACAATGGGTTTTCTATCCAGATTACTATCTACAACAGAATCGCCATATCTCATAGTTATAGGGCGATCTCATATCTCTGTGTTGGTGTCTCCTAATTCCTTGTCTTAATGCAAGACTAAAAGAGTCGCTTGATATAATGTCTTTAAATGCCTATCAGCTGACTGCACTAGATAAATTTCAATCAGGGTTTTGATTCTTAGTGAATATTTCAATCTAGAATTTCTAGTTATCCGTGTGAAGAAAATGGCCTATGGTCAAACTTATGTGTCCCATTTCGAACTATTTACTAAATTATTTTTTAGTATTTTACTTCTAATTTGTTTAATTTTGTCCTCTCTTCCAATATTTTATGCTCATCTAAATACGGGCTTCAAATTTATTTTGTCCTCTCTTCCAATATTTTATGTTCATCTAAATACGGGCTTGTTTTCCAGGTGCTTGCAGATTGCTTGGCTTTTCACCAGTGTGATTCTGTATTTCAACGTTTCTTCAGCCTTCCTATGGAGAATACCTGCTAAAGCAGCATATTGGTTGACTCTAATAACCATCATATGAAAAATCTTCTTGCAGTTGTTTCCAATCAGGGCTGTGGGACAATCGCATTTGTCCTAAGGATTCCAATTTGCTTCGAGAAAATTTTCAAGGTACACAATCTGGTCTTATGTTAATAAGTGCTGCTATTTGTAGATTCGTAATTGGCAGGTTTATCTATGAAATATTTTGCATAAGATCAAATAAATTCAGGCAGGCCTTTCTTTGAGCTAAATATAACAGGATTCTTTTTCCTGGATGTGGGACTGTGTCCTTGTGTGTTAAAAGTATTAGGCCTGAGGATACAGTACTCATTACTTCTGCAGGCATGAACAATGGACAGTTCAGAAAGAAAGGTATGGTTGCTGGGTCTGATGATGGGCTTGAGTCAAGCATCATGGCTGCAGGCATGAACAGTGGACAGTTCAGAAAGAAAGGCCTGGTAGCTGGGTTTGATGATGGGCTTGAGTCAAGCATCATGGGTGATTGTGACAGGAGTTTAGATGATATTTATTGCACCGCAAATTTGGATATGCTGATAGAGAACCTGCTGAAACTGCAACCTGAGTACCAGAACTTAAAAGAGAGGGATGAAAGGCCAAGAACTGGATCTGAGAAAAACAGAGATGAGTTTGGGATTCTGGAGAAAAAGATAAGACAGTTCCATATAAGAATTCCCACGCTGAAAGAAGAGAATGAAGCCCCTCAAAACATAAGAATTGATGAATCAGGACAGACATTGAATTTGCAGGAACATATTGCCAGTTCCCAAACTGCGGTAGATATTGATTTAGAATCCCAGACTGATTCAAAACTTATGCAAAAGGAATCTTCAGAAGGTATTGATGTTTTCCAAAAAGAAAAGATTAACATCGAAGAAGAATTACAAGATGGGATCGGAAAAGGTCAAAAACAGCGTTGTTATTTGTAGATTCTTAATTAGCAGGTCTATCTATGAAACATTTTGCATAAAATCAAGTAAATTCAGGCAGGCCTTTCTTTGGCCCAAATATGACAGGAATTTTTTTCCTGGATGTGGGACTGTGTCCTTGTGTTTTAAAAGTATTAGGCCTGAGTGCTCATTACTTTTGTAGGCATGGACATTAGACAGTCTAAAAAGAAAGGCCTGGAAGCTGGGTCTGGTGATGGGCTTGAATCAAGCCTCATGGATATTTATGGCAGGAGTTTAGATGATATTTATTACACTGCAAATTCGGATATGCTGATAGAGAACCTGCTGAAACTGCAGCCTGAGTACCATAACTTAAAAAAGAGGGTTGAAAGACCAAGAATTGGATCTGAAAAAAACAGAGATAAGTATGGGGTCCTGGAGCAAAAGATAATACAGTTCCGTATAGGAATTCCCACGCTGAAAGAAGAGAATGAAACCCCTCAAAACATGAGAATTGATGAATCAGGATAGACATTGAATTTGCAGGAACATAATGCCGGTTCCCAAACCACGGCAGATACTGATTTAGAATCCCAGACTGATTCAAAACTTATGCAGAAGGAATCTTCAGAAGGTATTGATGTTTTCTAGAAAGAAAACATCAACATTGAAGCAGAATTAAAAGATGAGGTCGGAAAAGGTCTAAAGCTTCAGTGAGCAATTGAAGATTTGCAGAAAAAGTTGGTCTCCTTAGAAGAAGAGAACAAGGCTCTCAAAACGGAATTGCAAAGGCCTGTTCAGACAAATGATGGGGTCAAAAAGGTAGTATGTGACATGGAAAATAATGGTGGATAGGGTGGTGTGTTCACACTTGAAACCAACAAAATGAAATGTAAGTCACCAGAACAGGAGGAGTACAATCCTATCGTGAGCAGAGAGTATGATGGAAATGTTCAGAAAGAATGTAACAATGTGAAAGAAGAACTGTTATTGCAGGAAGGAAAGAGCAGCCTTAGAACTGAAGCATCCCGTGAGTTGCAGGGGATGAAGAGTTCTAGAGATGGAACCTCTAATTTATTGATGGAAAATGAGGATCTTAGAAAAGAAAATTCTGGGCAGTTTGATTGGATGCAAGAGCAAATTACCCTTTTTGCTAGAGGAAGTGCAAGCTAAAACTGATCTTGTTGATATCCAACAGAAACAAATCGGGGATCTTTTACAAGCACTTGTAAAATCCAACTGTGAGAACACCAGATTAACAAGTGAACATAATAGATTTATGGAAGAGCAAGGTGATGTCAATAGTTTGCAGGCAGAGCTTGAACAGGCACAAGAAGAAAATCGGAAGCTACAAAAGGAGCTTTCAACAACGCTTACTAATCTTAAGAACCTTCACATTATGTTCTCTACCTTGGGTAGGGAGAAAGAAATCATGGCAGCAGAATTGGCACTGAAAGCCAGACTATTGGATGATACTGAGGAACATCTGAATGACCTAAAAGAGAAAAACAAGCCAGACTATTGGGCGATATTGAGGAACACCTGAATGACCTAAAAGAGCAAAAACCAGAAACCAGAAACTGAGATACCCAATTGAGATATCTAAGAAATGATTGTCAAACAATATGCAACTGTGCATTTAATTTAATGTTGTATATGCTGGAATATATATTATCAAATCTAATTTATATCAGGCACTAAAAACAATATATATTAAAAACAGTATATATTCCAGTGTATACACATCAAATATTTTGTTGTAAATTACATATTGATAACCGAAACAATTTTTTATTTTTAAAACCACAACACTAGCAAACTATTGACAATACAAGTGCCCAAGACATCAGAAGGATACCGTGCCTTTAAGAAGAAATCAAAAGAGCTGTGAGAACTGAACAGTGGATTCAAAGGGGAGATAGCCAACCTCAAAACCTCCATACTGAAACAGGAAAAGTTTGCCCATGTTCTGGTATAAGAAAGGGCTGTACTTCGAATGAGATCCCCTGGGGTAAGCAGCAACTGTATATTCTACTGAAAAAGTACGAGTATTTCTAACAAAGGACAGAATCACTCACAGAAGAATGGTTAACGAAGCCAGATAGGTAGAAAAGTCACAAAGAGAAATTTGTTTTGCCTGAGTAACTCCTGCTTCGAAGAGATCGGGCTTCTCAAGTTCCCGATGGGCATGGTGGCCATAGTGCTAGGTACCGACCCGTGGCTGGAAACCGGCGAGCTGGGGTTTTGGAGCTCAAGTGGGCCTTGCAGCAGTTCCTGTTGTAGACCTATTGCACGATCAACAGGAAACCAGGGGCATCCGCTAATAATAAAAACAAAAACAAGTGGTACTCTATACAAAGTGGTGGTACTCTATACAAAGTGGTTTGGACAACCAAGTTTTGAGCAAAAGCTTTTCTTAAAATCTATATAAATATAAAAATAACTAGCCTACTCCCATGAAAATGTTGAAATAATTTGAAGAAGTTTTCATATTTTTACGTAACATTTATGTTCAAGATTTATTCTGAATTATGATATTTATGTTTAAGATTTATCCCTGGATTATGGTTTGCTGAAGTGTTAAGTAGATCTATGATCTATTTATGATCTCAACACATTTTTCTCAACATACCTGAGCAAATATGTTAAGAATCTTTCTAAAGATGCAGAACTTAATAGAATAAGTTAATTTAGGTATACTAAATCAATTTAGGTTTTAATTTTATTTTAAGTATTTTATAAAAAAAAAAATTAATGAAATAGGTTTCACAATGCAATTTAGGGTTTGTCTCCATTTCTCTTACTTTTCATTATGTGGAAAGGATGGCCTTTTATGTTTTCCAGTTTTTTAAGTTTTGCTGAGATATAAGATATTGATGTTATTTTAAAGATTTTCTTTTTTGGAAAAAATACACATAATAGTCCTACACACTGACATACAATAGAATGGAAAATTACCCTAATCTGCAAGAGGAGAAACAAATCATGCATTCCAATCAATACAAAAGCATTCACCCATAGTTTACAAAGACAATTGAGAAAAAAACAATATAGAATGAAAAAACACCCTAGTCTGCAAGAGGAAAATCAAATCATGCACTCCAATCAATACAAAAGCATTCACTTTAAAGCTTAAATAGATGATAAAATCAAGACTTGTGTTTAGTTGACTAAGCATTCACTTTAAAGCTTAAGTAGATGATAAAATCAAGACTTATGTTTAGTTGATTAACTTCACATTGATGCAAGGAAATGAAAGGTAACAAAACAAAAACAAAGACTAATGAATATGAATAAAAGGATCTTAAGAGCTCTTACATATTCCTTAAATTAGGATAAGTTTTATTTCAATTATGGCCCATTTAAAGAATCCCTTAAATTGATTGGATAAGTCAAAGTAAATTTTAGTGTAGTATGTATTTCTTTTCCTTTTCTTTAAGTACTTTAATGATTTTCCATTTCTTTAATAAGTATTTTAATGA
Source organism: Picea mariana (assembly GCA_032191745.1). Lineage (NCBI taxonomy): Eukaryota > Viridiplantae > Streptophyta > Pinopsida > Pinales > Pinaceae > Picea > Picea mariana. The sequence continues at coordinate 13,848 of JASDQU010688684.1, forward strand.
TTTTCCAAATAATCATTCCATTTGTAACATATGAAATTTTGTAGAGTAATCAATTTGACCACATATCTATCAAAAATATAGTATATTATTTTAGATTGTTTATATCAAATTATTTAAGAGGAAAAACAAGGTCAAGTTATTCATTTTTTTAATCCACATTTTAGTTGATTTAAAAAGATTTACAAAATTCTTGAGAGATAATTATAAGAAAGTATCACCAAGGTGTTTACACTTATAAGAAAGTTTTGGCTCCTTGGCAGTGTTTGGGAGAATTTCAATTAGCATCCCTAAAAGTATAAGTAATTTGCCAACAAATTTTGAAGGCAATCTAAGAAATGATCTGAGCACTTTTTCAATTAGCATCCCTAAAAGTATAAGTAATTTGCCAACAAATTTTGAAGGCAATCTAAAAAATGATCGAGCACCAGGACTTTGTCATAGTATTGACTTCAACCTCAACAAATATACTTAACAGAAACCTTTGTCATATCAAAATAATGAAAAATTATTTTAATTGAGCTCTCGAGCAGATGCACAGATGTAACCTAGAAGCTCATGTGTCTACCTAACGAAAATTGTCCTCTTACAATCCCACTGTATCAAAGTACTTTTAACCCTTTTAGGAAACAATTGTTACCTTAAGCATTCAATATCTTTCGAAGTCCAAACATATGAAAATACCAAAACCCCAAATGCTTAACAATATTTTGGTCAATCTACAGTTTACACGTAAATTATAGGGTGATAGTTCCTTAAAATGATGACACTTGGGACTCTCCATTTTCCATATGCAAGCAAGAGCAAAAAATAACTATGATGGTAGGAAATGTGGTAAGTGGTTCCATGCTCGCCACATAAACTCGAAGCCACCCAAACTCTCCTTACTCCATTAAAAAATGCAACCGTAGAAAATATTCTTCCCTCTGTTGCATTTAAAACCTTTTATCGGCCTGAACAAATGTGTTTGAATGTGAGATATAAATTTGTGAGTTGTTAACAATACATGACATGACATCAATAAAGATTGCAATATTTTTCTATATCTAAGCAGAAGAAGAAAATTTTGAGAGGTTGCCTATAGAGAGATGGAAATATTGCAATATTTTGCTATATCGAAGTAGAAGAAGAAATTTTTTAGAGTTTGCACAGAGATATGGCGGCGACAGGACTAGGATCCATGTCTTTCTCCAATGATATTTAGGCAAGCCTAACAAAACCAGTACCAGTCTGCCAGAAATTAGAAGATGACTCATTCAAGCCTTCACACCCATCAACAAAATTCATCAGCATCTATGCGCGTATTAATTCACATACCCATTGTTGATTTCCTTGAGCGACGACAATATCACATTAAAAGGCGCGTATTAATTCACATACCCATTGTTGATTTCCTGGAACGAGAGAAATATCACATTAATAGGATATTAAGTAGCAAATATTAGCTTTGATGGAATCCTCATTCAATATGGACTACAGTGCAAATCGCGTTTTTGGATGGTTGATGTCTTCGAGGAGAAAGATGCTCTCACTTCACTAAGTATTTTGCTGGTCAATAACTGTAACTCAACAGATTCCAATTGCATATTCAATGTTACGAAAATAGAAGATAGATATCAAAATAATGGTTGCAATTTCTCAAATAGGTACTCAATGGTCAAAAAAGCCTGAGCATGGCATTCCTACCTATTAATTTCCCTGCTCCCTATATTTGGTCTTAGTATGGGATTTTATTTAGATGCAAGAGTAGTTGATTTGCAGGAAACATAACACTTTTTTCAGGTAGATGACTCAAGTTTTCACAGACAAAATTGACCGAACAAAAAAATTCAAACGCCAAGAGAAAAGAGGCCAAGCCACGAAGTAGAGAAATTTGTGCCCTTGAGCGTGGATTGGAGGGAGTGGGTATCAAACCCGAGCAGGCGAGATGCAGTAGGAAATGGAGGATTGGAGGGACTAGGGATCAAACACGAACATGAAAGATGAAGCGACATGTTGGCTAGTAGCGGTGAGGTGGTGGAGGTGTGAGGTGACAACACATGATAGGCCACTGGAGGTGAAAACAAATTAAATAGTTCGGATTGATTGATGGCAGTTTCGAAGGGATGGTTTTAGAAAACCTGTCAACTAGTTAACAAGTTTTCTACAAAACCTAACCCTAATATATGCCTTCGACATAATAAAGAGTATTGACTAGACTCTTAAAATAATGTAAACTTATATTTTGAATGCAATATCATGTTTAACTACATCTTGAACTATAACTACATATTTGAAGTAACATCATGTTTACTTACATTTTAAAACATATCAACCATATCACAAATAATCTATTTATCAACTTTTTTTTTCTTTTCTATGTAATCTCTATATATTATTCTATATATCAAAGTAAGAATAATACATATTATTGGGACATGATAAGAATTTGTTTATTTTTTTAAAATTGAAATTTATAGTTGAATTAGGCTAACATAGTTCACTAATTTTATTTATATTTATGATTGAATATAATAATTTGTTTAAATTTATAATTGAATTTTGTTTATTATAGATTACTATGACTTAGAACAACTTTAATTATTTATTTATCGAGATTATTTAAGTAGGTTTAATGGTTAAAAACAAGTGTTTCCTTTTAGAAGGTCATCAAATCCAAAGGGGGTAGGGTATGCACACCTCCGTAGACTTTAGTAGTTAAATCCATGTTCGAAGCAATAATGGTGGCTTCCTTGCTAAGATTTGAAGCTAGGAATACTTGTGTCCAATATAAGGGGCATGACACTCTCATATTAGTTGTATCCAATATCATGTGTATGACACTCTCCCTAGAGGTGGGTTACATATATTTATATGCACAAGGGACTCATAATTGCTTCAAAATGAAAGTTACTATGGCAAGGTTGTTGTATTTCACTCTATGGTAGATGAAATGAGTTGGATGTGAACATGGATTGATACTGAAAGATGAAATGAGTTGGATGTGGATAGGGATTGATAGTGATCATCACAAATGGATAAATGGTTTTTGAAGTTTTTGTTTATTTATATTGATGTAAATTATAGTTAATGTTTTGCAAAAACAAATTTTCAAAAATATTTTATTAATAAAGTTTTCACAATTTGAAAATAATAGGTAAATGAAAAGAAAATGTCAAATAAAATACATTTTAAAAATAAATAAAATGCTCATTTGCTTCATATACACTAATAACATATGTAACATTAAATTAAAAAAAACCATATGCATGTTTTTTCAACAAAAGCACCTAATAAATTGAGAAAATGCAAACATTACAAAAATGAATAAACGATAGGGTAAACCGATGACGTTAATCTTTATCGTCCATCCTTTGTTCGTTCAATTAATTTGTGTCAATGTCATCCACTCGTCCTTGGGATTTCACGTGTACTATCCGTTCTAACATACACACTACATTATTAGCGACACAAGTTTCACTATATTTCATAGGTACATCTCCCATGCGACCACTGAACATATAATATGTCATGGTTGTGTGTTTATA
>JASDQU010688684.1:24505-41660 GCA_032191745.1 Picea mariana
CCATGACTATTGGCACCAATATTTGATTGCATTGTGTGAAGGCTTGTTTGTGCTAGTGATGCATATATAGAGTGAATGTTGTTTCATTTCCTTTAATATGCTTACATTTGAAAGTAATAAAAAATTATTGTTGTGTCATAATTATAAGATTAATTCATGTGTTGTTGTGAATGTTGTAGTGGAAGATTATATTGTAGTGGAAGATTATATGCATGAATGCTCACTATTGATTAGTTGAATAAAAGATCTTTCAGGAAGGATATAATTGTAGGTAGGTATGTCTTGGATGTGACAATGTGTGTGAGTCAATAATGAAGATCGATAACTAATGCATGCAATGGTCGAAAATTATGAGAGGGATCTCATATTTTTGAAATATGTTTTTTGTATGAAACATATGAATTTTTTTTATTGGAATTTTAATAATGACATCTCATGGTAAATGCATGTGTATGAAACAAGTGAGATGATTGACCTGTCTAGTAAGGATAAATGGTGGTTGTTATAAGTTGGAAAGCACAATGACACGCCCTAGTAGTAAGGCCATATAAGTCCGTGCTCTTCTTGTATGTGAAATCTTAGCAAGATGGATTTGCCTGAGAGATTGTTATAATAGCCCAGGTGGCCATTACCATTAATAAAAAAAAAAATTCTTAAGTTTAAATTACAATGTCCAATGACAATAATTAATTACATTAAATATCCCCTACATCTAGCTAAGATTCATCACCATAAACTATTACTATAGGTTTTTTTCAATTATATATGCAAGAAATCCAAGATAACCAAACATGGAAATACACAAAGTACCTAAGGTCCTTAGCTTCATAGAATCAAAGTATTTCTCCCAACAATGATCGTGAATAGTTTTCTACCAAGGGGAAATCATATCCAAGGTGGTGTTTTCTTGCTACCAACACAAGTGCCTTATATCAGAAAATTCCCCTTGAGTAGAGATCAAGTATCGATGAGGAAAAGGAACGAGGTATACAATCACACTGGAATTAACTCAATATGGGTATTACTACCATTTTATAGCTACTTGGTAAAATATCCTTGACTATGGTGCCCCCTCCATCCTACAAGGATCTTACTACCACTTTCAACCCCTCGGTAGATGCCCCTTTGCATGGCATCCCAAGGACCCATAAACCATAATAATAGAATACCAAGTTCACTCACTAGAATCATGATCTATCTCTCAATTTGGAAATCACCATAGTTTCCTTTAGCCCCCTCCCATTATCAAAGGAGGTCTTCCCTTCTTAAAGTACTCTCAAGTGGTTATCAAGTGAAACCACTTTCCCCTTCTCCTGACTAACTCATCTAGGAGGAAATTAGGCTTATGAGTGAATTTACATGTGTCTTAAGGAAGATAAAAGTGATTTACAACTTATTTCATTTTCACCTTTTTATCTCCATTTACTTTGGTGGTAATTTTTCAAGTATTTTCCCATCTCCAAGGATTTCTAACCACAAATCAAGGTGGCTTTCCTCATTGGAGCATTAACCCTAACCTTGTATATGATTTTTTGGTGTGTAGGTTTTCACAATTAGTCATTATGCTATTGAATTTTTATGAAATGTGTAAGAATTTCTTTTTGTCCAACATTTCAAGTGGACACTCCTCCCATCGTCGGTGACACGTAACAATGAAATAGATGATTCACACTAAGGTAGGTATCAAAGACTTTGAGAAACATATGGTGCTCAAGTACCGCGATGATCTGCATAGATATATCCAGACATAAATGGATTTTCTAGACATCTCATCCTTGGGCGCGGCCTATTGATAAGATGTCAAAATCGAGCATAAACTTAAACAAAAGACACAACAGTTTGGGTCTGCGAACCCCTCACAACAGAAGCAGGGAAAAGACAGCCCCAACCTGCAAAACAAAGGGCAAAGAAATGATGGACAACCTTAGGACATCCAGTCTAAACTACAAACAAAGAAGGACAATGGGAAGACCAAGAAAAACACTGGGAAATGGTGCGAGTTCCATAAGAGCCCCTGGCATAACACAACTGAATGTCGCTAAAATAAGTCATTGGTGGCTGAGGTGAAAACCTTTGAATCAAATGTGGGCTCTTAGTCTGAGTCTGAACCAGAAAAAGGGAGATGGATCATTGATGCATAACTTAGTGCCACGATTGTTACCACTAAGGTCTAGCTTGGTGGACTTGATGAACCAAAGGAAGGTGAGTGCCTCTTTCATTCACAGATGTGGGTGAAGGGTACTCTGCTGCACTTCATCGTTGATAGCGGTAGCCAGAAGAACCTCAACTCAGTAGAGGTCATCAAACGGTTGACTCTACCAACAACACCATACCCACAACCGTACACTATCGGATGGCTCTGCTAAGGGAGAGATCTTCGCGTTAGCCAAAAATGTCGCTTGGCCTACAACATCAAGCCCTTCAAAGATGAGGTATTGCGTGATGTCAACCCCCTTGAAGTTTGTGATGTTATTTTGGGTCAAATTTATTTATGGAAACGTCATGTTGTATATGAGTCTAGGCCTCGTAGTGTTATTATTACTTTGGACAAGAAATTGTACAGGATACCCGAGGTAGTCCCATCTACCACCATTTCCTTGATCTCTGCCAAGTAATGCAGGAAGGTCATCTCTCAGACCTGGAAGTTTGCTATTGTTGTTCAAAATTGTAATGACGCAATCATTGTTTTAAATGTGCTAACATTGTCTCAATAAATTTTGATTCTATATTCAGATGATAATTAGACTTTTATTTATTTGAGATTTTTGTAACACTTTATCTATGCCTCAGGTTAGAGTTAAAAGGCACATTATGCGCTTTCTTATTAAAGGAAGATGCAATGAAATTGTATGTTTTTAAATCACAACACTAGTCAGAATTTTAGGATCAACATTGCATTGAGTAGTTTTCATATACCGAAATATCCGTACATTTGCTTAGATGGAGAAGTCGTTTAGTTAATTTATTATTGATTTTCATTTGAATTTTAGACTAGGAATGGTTTGGGCATAGATATATTCATGTTCCTCATAACGACTGCTAGTCCTGAGACCTTAAATGGTCAAGATCGATTGTATGAATCTTGGACTTGAGCGTTGTTTATGTGTCTTGAAGGTCCTAACCTTGCAGGTGTAGGATGGGGGGCGGATAATTGCTTTATGTTATTGTATCCTTGATTCTCACTGCTTGATGCATATGTGGTAAATTGTGGATAATTATAATCTATGTTAATTACAATTAGATTGAGATTCAGTTGTTGTCATCACAATTTAATGGTCATCACTTTATTGATGTCGTAATGGTTAGTTACATATCTTTGTTAAAAAGAAAAAAAATTACATACTACATCATAGTAATCACTTACCTTTGTGTTGATAAAGGAGGGATGTTACAACACCATTTATCTAATTGCATTGTGCCGAATCCAAAAACATCTAGCTTTGCAGACTCTCCAACTGCAATTTGTGAGATGTTACAGTCAGATGTAAAAGCCAACAACTCATGAGAATGAGTCATGTGGTGTGAAGCACCATAATCAAGTATCGAGCTATCTAAAGACGCATACAAGGCTTGCGCTGATAAATCATGTCCTTTACTAGTAGAAGAAGGTTTGGGCATTGGAATATTATGTTGCCTCGTGGCTTCATTCAAAGCTTCAAGTTTCAACCAACATTTAGATTCTACATGCCCAAGTTCGCCACAAAAACTATAGGTGTCATTTGACTTCTTCTTCCTTGTATTGGAGGAAGACTCACTAGACTTGGAAGATGGAGGAAAAGGTTTTGTTTTTTGCTGAGGCTCGGAGGTAGACTCATCAACTAGAGAAGAATCTCTCTTTTGCTTATACCGAGTTTTTTGCTTAGTTTTGGAGGTATGAGCCATGAGAGCCTTATTGTTAGAGCTAGAAAGAGCATCTAATTGAGAAAGCTTAGATTATTCTTTAGTAAGACATTCACAAAAAATATCAAAGGAAGGTATTTTAAACTCACTTCCTAGTGCATCCATAGTAGAATAAAATGCATAAGAAAATACTTGATAAGGAACTTTTAGCTTGGATAAAATCAAGAAGAAGATGCACTCTTCATTTGATTTAGTTTTTCCACACCCTTTTAGTTGTGCCACCAGTAACTTGAATTTGGTAAGATAGTCTTCAATGGATGCATGCTCATCTGGTACCAGTGATGACAACTTTGCTTCCATATGTAGGGCTCGAAATTCGTTAACTTTTCCAAATAAGGAAGCCAACTTATCCCAATTTTCTTTTGAAGTTTTACAATCAGCGATGTAGAACAACAAACTATCCGACACATGCAAACAAATGAGGCCCATGGATTCATCAAGTTTATTTTGATAGGTGAACCTCTCGATTTCCTTAGTGAACACAGGTTGAGCCTCGACTAACATCTTCCAGAGCCCTTTTGATTGCTCGCCGCGTGTTGCTCGGGCAGCCGAGTGTTGCTCGCCGCGTCGGAGACCAGGATTCTTGGTTAGTGTAATTAACCACTAATTGACATAGTTAATTTTAGTGTCATTGAACTAATAACGCATATTTTCTGAATTCATTTCCTGTAATTGCAGGGACAATGAAAGCAGAACCGAGCAGAGCAACAGCCCAAGCAGAACAAATAAAACCCGCTATGTCCAAAAGGTGAAAACGCCTGCGCCTCAGAAACAACCAAGTTCGCCTCTAACACCATCAGCGTCCCCAGATTCAAAGGCCTGGGGTCGGATCCGTGAGTGTCGATTCCATTCTCTGACCTACCCCGAGGTCGCGAGTTCCAGTCCGCGTCAGGAAAAGCTTTTATTTTAACCTCTGCGAGATACCCTTTCACTGGGCGATGTCTGAGCCCCCAAATTCTAGTGCAAACAATAAAATCTTCTATCATATGGTATTTTTATTTCCTTGAAGGCTTCCCGTGTGAGAATCTGTATTCTTGATATTGGTTGCTGAACGAGTTTTGCAGATATGCCACTGGAAATCCAGGAAAATCCATTGGGTTTTGATACAAATTTTCAAGAAAGTGGTCGATATAGAGAAATCTTTGTCAAAAGCAACGGTGAGCACCCGTCAGAATTCACAGAGCCAAGTTACCGAAGATCCTGGGTAAGTTTCAAGAGCTATCTGCGTTGTCAAGCAATATGGCCAGATGTGAATGGATCATGGGGGGACTTGGGTGCGTTCATTCCCATCGTAATTGTTCTCACATTGGTGAATGGACTTGATTTGGGCACCACATTGACATTCACAGGGGTCTACAACATCATCACAGGCCTGTTTTTCGGAGTTCCCATGTCGGTCCAGTCCATGAAGGCCATTGCTGCGGTGGCAATTGGTAAAGGGAAACATCTGACCATTGCAGAGATCATGGCAGCAGGGATTTGCACTGCAGGAACTCTGTTGGGCCTGGGAGTCACAGGCCTTGTGGGCCTCATGTATAGGCTCATTCCCCTTCCTCGTCAGTGCCCATCTGCCCTTGCTTTTTGAAATTGAATGGGAAACAGCCAATGGATTTGTTATTGATTGCAAAGATTCTACTGAGTTAGTCGTTGTTATTATTTTATCAACTCGCAGTCTATGGCCTCTACTAAATTATTATGATGTATGAGTTTGTAATAATTTTCATATATATAATATGCAGATTAGGTGCTAGTATTTTTTTTTTTTTTAATATTATAGGCCGAGTTTGGTACTGAAATAAAAGATAAACACAGTGACGTTCAAGTGGGTATGTAACATTCATGACTTCAGGTTTGAATTCGCGTTACAATGGGTTTTCTATCCAGATTAATATCGACAACAGAATCGCCATATCTCATAGTTATAGGGCGATCTCATATCTCTGTGTTGGTGTCTTCTAATTCCTTGTCTTAATGAAAGACTAAAAGAGTCGCTTGATATAATGTCTTTAAATGCCTATCAACTGACTGCACTAGATAAATTTCAATAAGGGTTTTGATTCTTAGTGAATATTTCAATCTAGAATTTCTAGTTATCCGTGGGAAGAAAATGGCCTATGGTCAAACTTATGTGTCCCATTTCGAACTATTTACTAAATTATTTCTTAGTATTTTACTTTTAATTTGTTTAATTTTGCCCCCTCTTCCAATATTTTATGTTCATTTAAATACGGCTTCAAATTAATTTTGTCCTCTCTTCCAATATTTTATGTTCATCTGTTTTCCAGGTGCTTGCAGATTGTTTGGCTTTTCACCAGTGTGATTCTGTATTTCAAGGTTTCTTCAACCTTCCTATGGAGAATACCTGCTAAAGCAGCATATTGGTTGACTCTAATAACCATCATATGAAAAAGCTACTTGCAGTTGTTTCCAATCAGGGCTGTGGGACAATCGCATTTGTCCTAGGGATTCCAATTTGCTTCGAGAAAATTTTCAAGGTACACAATCTGGTCTTATGTTTAATAAGTGTTGCTATTTGTAGATTCCTAATTGGCAGGTTTATCTATGAAATATTTTGCATAAGATCAAATAAATTCAGGCAGGCCTTTCTTTGAGCTAAATATAACAGGAATTTTTTTCCTGGATGTGGGACTGTGTCCTTGTATTAGGCCTGAGGATACAGTACTCATTACTTCTGCAGGCATGAACAGTGGACAGTTCAGAAAGAAAGGCCTGGTAGCTGGGTCTGATGATGTGCTTGAGTCAAGCATCATGGGTGTTTGTGACAGGAGTTTAGATGATATTTATTGCATCGCAAATTTGGATATGCTGATAGAGAACCTGCTGAAACTGCAGCCTGAGTACCAGAACTTAAAAGAGAGGGATGAAAGGCCAAGAACTGGATCTGAGAAAAACAGAGATGAGTATGGGATTCTGGAGCAAAAGATAAGACAGTTCCATATAGGAATTCCCACGCTGAAAGAAGAGAATGAAGCCCCTCAAAACATGAGAATTGATGAATCAGGACATACATTGAATTTGCAGGAACATATTGCCAGTTCCCAAACTGCAACAGATACTGATTTAGAATCCCAGACTGATTCAAAACTTATGCAGAAGGAATCTTCAGAAGGTATTGATGTTTTCCAGAAAGAAAAGATTAACATCGAAGCAGAATTACAAGATGGGATCGGAAAAGGTCAAAAACAGCGCTGTTATTTGTAGATTCTTAATTAGCAGGTCTATCTATGAAACATTTTGCATAAGATCAAGTAAATTCAGGCAGGCCTTTCTTTTGCCCAAATATGACAGGAATTTTTTTCCTGGATGTGGGACTGTGTCCTTGTGTTTTAAAAGTATTAGGCCTGAGGATACAATGCTCATTACTTTTGTAGGCATGGACATTGGACAGTCTAAAAAGAAAGGCCTGGAAGCTGGGTCTGGTGATGGGCTTGAATCAAGCATCATGGATATTTGTGGCAGGAGTTTAGATGATATTTATTGCACTGCCAATTCGGATATGCTGATAGAGAACCTGCTGAAACTGCAGCCTGAGTACCATAACTTAAAAGAGAGGGTTGAAAGACCAAGAATTGGATCTGAAAAAAACAGAGATAAGTATGGGGTCCTGGAGCAAAAGATAAGACAGTTCCATATAGGAATTCCCGCACTGAAAGAAGAGAATGAAACTCCTCAAAACATGAGAATTGATGAATCATGACAGACAGTGAATTTGCAGGAACATACTGCCGGTTCCCAAACCACGGCAGATACTGATTTAGAATCCTGGACTGATTCAAAACTTATGCAGAAGGAATCTTCAGAAGGTATTGATGTTTTCCAGAAAGAAAACATCGGAAAAGGTCTAAAGCTTCAGTGAGCAATTGAAGATTTGCAGAAAAAGTTGGTATCCTTAGAAGAAGAGAACAAGGCTCTCAAAACGGAATTGCAAAGGCCTGTTTAGACAAATGATGGGGTCAAAAAGGTAGTATGTGACATGGAAAATAATGGTGGATAGGGTGGTGTGTTCACACTTGAAACCAACAAAATGAACTGTAAGTCATCAGAACAGGAGGAGTAGAATCCTATCGTGAGCAGAGAGAATGATAGAAATGTTCAGAAAGAATGTAACAATGTGCAAGAAGAACTGTTATTGCAGGAAGGAAAGAGCAACCTTAGAACTGAAGCATCCCGTGAGTTGCAGGGGATGAAGAGTTCTAGAGATGGAACCTCTAATTTATTGATGGAAAATGAGGATCTTATAAAGAAAATTCTGGGCAGTTTGATTGGATGCAAGAGCAAATTACCCTTTTGCTAGAGGAAGTGCAAGCTAAAACTGATCTTGTTGATATCCAACAGAAACAAATCGGGGATCTTTTACAAGCACTTGTAAAATCCAACTGTGAAAACACCAGATTAACAAGTGAACATATTAGATTTATGGAAGAGCAAGGTGATGTCAATAGTTTGCAGGCTGAGCTCTAACAGGCACAAGAAGAAAATCGGAAGCTACAAAAGGAGCTTTCAACAACGCTTTCTGATCTTAAGAACCTTCACATTATGTTCTCTACCTTGGGAAGGGAGAAAGAAATCATGGCTGGCACTGAAAGCCAGACTATTGGATGATACTGAGGAACATCTGAATGACCTAAAAGAGCAAAACAAGCCAGACTATTGGGTGATATTGAGGAACACCTGAATGACCTAAAAGAGCAAAACAAGACACTGTCAAACAAGTTAGAAGCTTATGCTAAGGAGAATAAAACCAGAAACTGCGATACTCAATTGAGATATCTAAGAAATGATTGCCAAACAATATGCAACTGTGCATTTAATTTAATGTTGTTTAATTTAATGTTGTTTAATTTAATGTTGTATATGATGGAATATATATTATCCAATCTAATTTAGATCAGACACTAAAGACAATATATATTAAAGACAGTATATATTTCATTGTATACAACAACAATAGCAAACTATTGACAGTACAAGTGCCCAAGACATCATAAGGATACCGTGCCTTTAAGAAGAAATCAAAAGAGCTGCGAGAACTGAACAGTGGATTCAAAGGGGAGATAGCCAACCTCAAAACCTCCATACTGAAACAGGAAAAGTTTGCCCATGTTCTGGTATAAGAAAGGGCTGCACTTCGAATGAAATCCCCTGGGGTAAGCAACAACTGTATATTCTGCTGAAAAAGTACAAGTATTTCTAACAAAGGACAGAATCACTCACAGAAGAATGGTTAACGAAGCCAGATAGGCAGAAAAGTCTCAAAGAGAAATTTGTTTTGCCTGAGCAACTCCTGCTTCGCTTCAAGGAAGAGATCGGGCTTCTCAAGTTCCTGATGGGCATGGTGGCCATAGTGCTAGGTACCGACCCGTGGCCGGAAGCCGGTGAGCTGGGGTTTTGGAGCTCGAGTGGGCCTTGCAGCAGTTCCTGTTGTACACCTATTGCACGATCAACAGGAAACAAGGGGCATCCGCTAATAATAAAAACAAAACCAAGTGTTACTCTATACAAAGTGGTGGTACTCTATACAAAGTAGTTTGGACAACCAAGTTTTGAGCAAAAGCTTTTCTTAAAATCTACATAAATATAAAAATAACTAGCCTACTCTTTAAATGGTAGAATGAAAATGCTGAAGTAATTTGAGGAAGTTTTCATATCTTTATGTTCAAGATTTACTCCTGAATTATGATATTTATGTTCAAGATTTATTCCTGCATTATGGTTTGCTGAAGTGTTAAGTAGATCCATGATCTATTTATGATCTCAACACATTTTTCTCAACATACCTGAGCAAATATGTTGAGAATCTTTCTAAAGATACAGAACGTAGTAGAATAAGTTAATTTAGGTCTACTAAATCAATTTAGGTTTTAATTTTTTTTAAAGTATTTTATAATTTTTTTTTTTTTAATGAAGTAGGTTTCACAATGCAATTTAGGGTTTGTCTCCATTTCCCTTACTTTCATTATTTGGAAAGGACAGCCTTTTATGTTCTCCAATTTCTAAGTTTTGCTGAGATATAATATATTGATGTTATTTTGAAGATTCCCTTTTTTTGAAAAAATACACATAATAATCATACACACTGACAAACAATAGAATGGAAAATTACCCTAGTCTGCAAGAGGAAAAACAAATCATGCATTTCAATCAATACAAAAGCATTCACCCATAGTTTACAAAGACAATTGAAAAAAAAACAATTGAATGAAAAAGCACTCTATCTGCAAGAGAAAAATCAAATCATGCACTCCAATCAATATAAAAGCATTCACTTTAGAGCTTACGTAGATGATAAAATCAAGACCTATGTTGAATTGATTAACTTCACATTGATGCAAGGAAATGAAAAGTACAAAACAAAAACAAAGACTAATGAATATGAATAAAAGGATCTTAAGAGCTCTTTCATACTCCTTAAATTAGGATAAGTTTTATTTCAATTATGACCCATTTAAAGAATCCCTTAAATTGTTTGGATAAGTAAAAGTAAATTTTAGTGTATTATGTATTTCTTTCCCTTTTCTTTAAGTACTTTAATGATTTTCCATTTCTTTAATAAGTATTTTAATGATTTTCCAAATAATCATTCTATTTGCAACATATGAAATTTTGTAGAGTAATCTATTTGACCACATATCTGCAAAAAATATAGTATATTATTTCAGATTGCTTATATCAAATTATTTTAGAGAAAAAAGAAGGCCAAGTAATTCATTTTTTTAATCCACATTTTAGTTGATTTAAAAAGATTTACAAAATTCTTGAGAGATAATTATAGTTGATATTTTCAGGATAAAAAAGTATCACCAAGGTGTTTAAACTTATAAGAAAGTTTTGGTTCCTTGGCAGTGTTTGGGAGAATTTCAATTAGCATCCCTAAAAGTATAAGTAATTTGCCAACAAATTTTGAAGGCAATCTAAGAAATGATCGAGCATTGGGACTTTGTCATAGTATTGACTTCAACCTCAACAAATATATTTAACATAAACCTTTGTCATGTCAAAATAACGAAAAATTATTTTTATTGAGCTCTCGAGCAGATGCGCAGACGTAACCTAGAAGCTCCCACGTCTGCCTAACGAAAATTGTCCTCTTACAATCCCAGTGTATCAAAGTAATTTTAACCCTTTTAGGAAACAATTGTTACCTTAAGAATTCAATATCTTTTGAAGTCCAAACATATGAAAGTACCAAATCCCCAAATGCTTAACAATATTTTGGTCCATCTACAGTTTACACGTAAATTATAGGGTGACAGTTCCTTAAAATGATGCCACTTGGGACTCTCCATTTGCCATATGCAAGCAAGAGCAAAAAATAACTATGATGGTAGGAAATGTGGTAGGTGGTTCCATGCTCTCCACGTAAACTCGAAGCCACCCAAACTCTCATTACCCCATTAGAAAACACAATCGTAACAAATATTCTTCCCTCCGCTGCATTTAAAACCTTTTATCGGCTTGAACAAATGTGTTTGAATGTGAGATATAAACTTGTGAGTTGTTAACAATACATGACATCACATCAGTAAAGATTGCAATATTTTTCTATATCTAAGCAGAAGAAGAAAATTTTGAGAGGTTGCATGTAGAGAGATGAAAATATTGCAATATTTTGCTATATCGAAGCAGAAGAAGCAAATTTTCAGAGTTTGCACAGAGATATGGCAGCGACAGGACTAGGATCCATGTCTTCCTCCAATGGTATTTCAAGCGAGCCTAACAAAACTAGTACCAGTCTGCCAGAAACTGAAACATGACTCATTCAAGCCTTCACACCCATCAACAAAATTCATCAGCATCTATGCGTGTATTAATTCACATGCCCATTATTGATTTCCTTGAGCGACGACAATATCACATTAAAAGGCGTGTATTAATTCACATACCCATTGTTGATTTCCTGGAACGAGAGAAATATCACATTAACAGGATATTAAGTAGCAAATATTACCTCTGATGGAATCCTCATTCAGTATAGATTACAGTGCAAATCGCGTTTTTGGATGGTTGATGTCTTCGGGGAGAAAGATGCTCTCACTTCACTGAGTATTTTGCTGGTCAATAACTATAACTCAACAAATTCCAATTACATATTCAATGTTACGAAAATAGAAGATAGATATGAAACTCATGGTTGCAATTTCTCAAATAGGTAATCAATGGTTAGAAAAGCCCGAGTAGGACATTCCTACCTGTTAATTTCCCTGCTCCCTAGATTTGGTCTTAGTATGGGATTTTATTTAGACGCAAGAGTAGTTGATTTGCAGGAAACATAACACTTTTTTCAGGTAGATGACTCGAGTTTTCACAGACAAAATCGATCGAACAAAAAAAATCAAACGCCAAGAGAAAAGAGGCCAAGCCACGAAGCAGAGAAATTTGTGCCCTTGAGCGTGGATTGGAGGGAGTGGGTATCAAACCCGAGCAGGCGAGATGAAGCAGGAAATGGAGGATTGGAGGGACTGGGGATCGAACACGAACATGAAAGATGAAGCGACATGTTGGCCAGTAGCAGTGAGGTGGTGGAGGTGTGAGGTGACAACACATGACAGACCACTGGAGGTGAAAACAAATTAAATAGTTCGAATTGATTGCTGGTAGTTTCGAAGGGATGGTTTTAGAAAACCTGTCAACCAGTTAACAAGTTTTCTACAAAACCTAACCCTAATATATGCCTTCGACATAATAAAAAGTATTGACTAGATTCCTAAAATAATGTAAACTTAGATTTTGAATGCAATATCATGTTTAACTACATCTTGAACTATAACTACATATTTGAAGTAACATCATGTTTACTTACATTTTAAAACATATCAACCATATCACAAATAATCTATTTATCAACTTTTTTTTTATTTTCTATGTAATCTCTATATATTATTCTATATATCAAAGTAAGAATAATACATATTATTGGGATGATAAGAATTTGTTTATTTTTTCTAAATTGAAATTTATAGTTGAATTAGGCTTACATAGTTCACTAATTTAATTTATATTTATGATTGAATATAATAATTTGTTTAAATTTATGGTTGAATTTTGTTTATTACAGATGATTATGACTTATAACAACTTTAATTATCTATTTATCGAGATTATTTAAGTAGGTTTAATGGTTAAAAACAAGTGTTTCCTTCTAGAAGGTCATCAAATCTAAAGGGGGTAGGGTATGCACACCTCCGTAGACTTTAGCAGTCAAATCCATGCTCGAAGCAATAATGGTGACTTCCTTGCTAAGATTTGAAGCTAGGAATACTTGTGTCCAATATAAGGGGCATGACACTCTCATATTAGTTGTATCCCATATCATGTGTATGACACTCTCCCTGGAGGTGGGTTACATATATTTATGTGCACAAGGGACTCATAATTGCTTCAAAATGAAAGTTACTATGACAAGGTTGTTGTATTTCACTCTATGGCAGATGAAATGAGTTGGATGTGAACACGGATTGATAGTGACAGATGAAATGAGTTGGATGTGGACAAGGATTGATAGTGATAGATGAAATGAGTTGAATGTGGACAAGGATTGATAGTGATCGTCACAAATGGATAAATGGTTTTTGAGGTTGGGATTGATACTGAGAGATGAAATGAATTGGATGTGGACAGGGATTGATAGTGACAAATGAAATGAGTTGAATGTGGACAGGGATTGATAGTGATCGTCACAAATGGATAAATGGTTTTTGAGGTTGGGATTGACACTGAAAGATGAAATGAGTTGGATGTGGACAGGGATTGATAGTGATCATCACAAATGGATAAATGGTTTTTGAAGTTTTTGTTTATTTATATTGATGTAAATTATAGTTAATGTTTTGCAAAACCAAATTTTCAAAAATATTTTATTAATAAAGTTTTCACAATTTGAAAATAATAAGTTAATGAAAAGAAAATGTCAAATAAAATACATTTTAAAAATAAATAAAATGCTCATTTGCTTCATATACACTAATAACATATGTAGCATTAAATTAATCTTTATCGTCCATCCTTTGTTCGTTCAATTAATTTGTGTCAATGTCATCCACTCGTCCTTAGGATTTCACGTGTACTATCGGTTCTAACATACACACTACATTATTAGCGGCACAAGTTTCACTATATTTCATAGGTACATCTCGCATGCGACCACTCAACATATAATATGTCATGGTTGTGTGTTTATATATATATATATAAACAAAGAGAATCATAAAATATATATTTATATATAAACAAAGAGAATCATGATATATATATAGAGAGAGAGAGTTGTCCCCGCCTATACACACCAATTCGGTTCTCTCTGGCTGCGCACCTGTGGCCACATCCAAAGCCGCCCGTTTAAAGAAAATATTATTCATTTCTTTTGCATAGTTTGTGCAAGGAGAATCCTCGTAAAATTCGGACGCGGCCACATCCAAATCCAAAGTCGCCGTTTAAAGGAAATATTATTCATTTCTGTACTAGAATCCCAAGTGAAATGCAAAGAATCCATAATATGAATTATACATCTATTTCATTAACTAATTCTATTGTTGATAGAAATATTAAACCAAACATAAATATAATAAACATAATATTTTTGTAGTTTTAATTTTTTTTTTTGGTTTATTGGACCTTAAGAAGGTAAATGATTACTTGTGATTTTTTAGAATTTTGTTTCTTTGCTCGAAACAATTAAAAGAAGCTTTCCAAGATCACCATACTTTTATTGAGTTAAGAGACTAAAAAACACATCATACATAACAAATACACAAACAAAAACAACATACAAAATGTGATATCTAAACACATCAAATAAAAAGATAGACATTGAAAACAATATCCGATGAAAAAACTAATGCGACAAATAAAAATATGATGCCAAAGAAACAATAAGCCGAACTTACAGGTGCAACGCCACTACCCACAATAACGTACTTCATAAACTTCAGCAATTGCAGTGTGAGATCGAATGAATTTGCAGAGAGCCGAGGGAACTCAAAACTGTTTGTTGTTCCAAGAAAGTAGAACGCAGCTGCTGTCATTGCCCAAGATAGATTATTAAGAGAACTGAGCTTATCTCGATTGTAAATTCTCGTTGCCCAAGAGATCGATTTAGGCATTGATTTTAAAGCTTTTGTAGACAATGTTACGACATTATTAAGGCCATGGTTGCAAAATGTGGTAATGTTGACCTCGAAAAAAAGGGTGCTACTGGTAGCACACTTTTCAAAATTGGGATAAAATGAGCCACTAAATGAAACCTTTAAAAAAATGAGAACTTTGGGGGATTCCTGTCATGTTGGTAACTATGTTATTTTTGATATGGCCTTTGATTGTTTCTTTTCTTCAAAGGATGGGTGTAATATTTTGAAGAGACTTGATGGTTCATCAGGTATTTTTGAAAAATGTTCTTTCTAAGATGCTCGATGGTTCATCAAGGCCTTTCAAAAGATGTTCCTTTGAGGAGGCCCAATAGCTCAGTGGGTCCTTTAAAAAAGTATTCTTTTAAAGAGGCTTAGTGGTTTATTTGGGTCTTTTGAAAGATGATCTTTCATGGAATCCTAATGGCCTATTCGGGGTGGTTGAATGTTGTTCTTTTAAAGTATCCCAATGGTTTATCATGGAAACTTGAATGATGATTTTTCAAGTTGTCTCAATGGCCTATCAAGGGAATCAAAATATGGTCTTTCAAGTTGCTTGATAGATTATTGGGGGCATTTGAAATATATTCTTTTGAAGAGGCATGATGGTTGTCAGGTGGATTTTTGGAAAGTGGCACTCGATGGTCTTTCAAAAGAGAACAATACCTTTTCCATCAAGGAGATCATTCGAAGGGGATGAGATCATTTGAATAAGGCCAATGGAATTTTCTTGTATATCATGCACATATTAAAGAAGCGCTCGATGAAATATTTCAAAAGTTCTCGATGGGTTACTCAAAAGAGTCCCAATGGCCTGGATGTGTGCATGTGCTAAAATTGGATGATGGATTGTTCAGATGTAGAAAATGAATATTAATGACTTTTTTGAGTGAGCCAAGGTGAGGGATTTTAAATAGGTTGGATGAAGATTTGAAGAAATATTGAATCTTGGTAAGATGGGTTTCTCGAGGTACTGTTCAATAGAGAAGGGGATACTAGAGTATGTATGGGTTAATTTGAAGGAAAAGACAAAAAAAGGTGCCCCTCTTCATTAATAAAGTTATTGAGGGGCCTAGGTACATTGCAAAGTGGTATCTGAGATCATGTTACAACATTGTAGATGCTATGGGAAATAAATGTAATTGACAATGTATCAAGCTATAGCACTAGAAGTCTAGGAAATTGGAGCTCATGCTGTAGTTATAAGAAATAAATACTTAAGTAGTAAGAAACAAATTTCAGTGGGTTTACAATTTTTTGAAAAAAAACCTCCATGAGGTTTTGTATTAATGCTTTGGGTATATTATGAAGGTAAAGATGAGCTCATAAGGTTCACAAATATACTCCTAGAAATGGATAGACCTATGATAGAGTTGCATAACTTTTTAGGGATCAACAAAAAATTTGGGTAGGGTATGGAAAGGTTGTAGGTTATGACCATATGAGTTTAAGGGACTCATGTTTCTACTCTAGAAGTGGGTAGAATATAAATTGCAGAATAAATCCTCTCAACATTGGATGACAAAGGAAATGCCTACATGTAATCTAGAATTTCATAATTGTAGAAATGAAAAAAAGGAGGCAAGTTTGTTGGTTCACTTATATGAAAAGTGCATCGAATGCATTATGTATTCACAAAGTGTATATAGGCTTTGTAGGGGAAAGAGAAAGTTGTGAATTCTCTTGGTATTGTGGAATAATACTATCAAAGAAGGATTGTAGCAAGGATGCATGTAAGCATTACTAAAATTAGTGATTATAATATGAGTTGTAGAGAAGAGATATGTTTCTCTTGATTGATATGATTGTAACTATGCAAAACAAGAGAATGACTAGTAGAGGTATGAGAGATACTAGTCTATAGAGGATAATATACTTGAGCATAAAAGAAGGATGTAAGTCCTTAATTCCTTGGGATAAGGAAAGGAAACCAGGTAATGAAGGTTACATAGCATGAGGGACATAACGGTTGCCTACAAAAGGGCCATGGAGAGATTGGATGGTAGAGGAAATTTGCTAAGAGAGAAAGAGGGCATGTATCTCATGTGCGAGATGGGTGAATCATCTTATTGGATAAGATATATGTGTGTGCATAGAAACGTTGCAAGATATGA
>JASDQU010688685.1:0-24996 GCA_032191745.1 Picea mariana
ATGGTTGTAATTGATGAAGCCTGTTATCCCCTATCCTAGGGATAACTAAGGAGATTATGTCTCGAGGCCCACAGGTCCTAGACATGGAGTACCGAGAGCCAGACGAATTGAGCTTGGCCCCGAAGGGCCCATCTTTTCTTCAGTGCATCCCATCTATCAGCAACAACAACATCCATCCCACCAGCCTGGTCCTGAAGTAGCAGTGGGTTTTGCTCCATGAGGTAATGAGTCTGGGTATCATGGTATGTGTCACTCTGATTTTCGAAGTATTTGAATATGTTGCATTGAACTCTCCTTTATTTCATAACATTTGCTTGGAAATTATGCTCTTTAACTTGTTCATACCCGAGGGGGGTGACAAAATGCTCTAGTAAGCTGGTTCCCTTTAGGATGAGTTGCCACTGGGTGGGTCTATGAAAGGTCATCGTCCATTCCTTCCATACTTACCATTTTTCATCATTATCCCTCTCATCTTCCCCTACCTTTGTTTGGGCATTGGGTTTGTCACACTAGGAAGGGTTGTACCTTGCCTTGTGGGAAGAAGGGGCTAAAGGCCCAGAGGGTAAAAGTAGCTGGCAAGAGTCAAAAGACAAAATAAAACCTTTGAGATGCTTTGCCTAGGGATTCCCGAGAAAGCAATAAAAGGCTTCTCGATAAGAAAAGGGGACCCGTAAAATAAAATAAAACTCAAGGTCTAGTTGGTGGATGGGAGGTCTCATGATGAGCCGGCCTATTAGGTCCATGGGCATGTAGCAGTATGACACTACCATCTATATGGTCACCAAACCAGGGTAGTGGCTCTTGGTGGCATAGCCAAGAGAAAGGGGGTCTCATCACGAGCCGACCTTCTCATTTTCGTGAAGTGCTTTTGGGTAACGCTGTCACCACGCCAGGACAATGTCCCCCAACTTTTCCCTTGAAAAGAAAAAGCAATAAAACTAAGAATAAAAGGCATTGAATGGGCTAGGAAACAATGGCATCCATGATAAGGTGCAACTCACCCTCTACAAAGGCACCCATGGGCAAGACCTACATTTCCTTGTTATCACTGCACCCTCTGCCCAAACACTTCCCCTACACCATTTCACACACTTACATGACCTAGATTGGCTCTCACCTGGGAAACACCCCAAACTTGAGGAGGATTAGCCCAATAGGACATCCTGAGACCCTCTCCAAACCTGACTTGTTAAACTGCATAACATCTTTGAGCATTTGTCTGGGTAAGAGGGGGTTTGCTGCACATGTTTGGATAATTTGATTATTGGATGTGATTGACATTGCTATGATCCCTGTGACTTATGAGCCCATGGAGGGCGTACTTGTTGTTGCTGCAGGACCATGCCCGGTGAACAAGTACATATGGGGAGATGATTAGCTCGGACCTCCATGGGGCTGAAAGCCCACAGATGGATGTTGCGACCCTAGCTAGGGGCAGAGAGATGTTAGAGACTTGCACCAGGGAAAAGGAAGGACGTTTCACCGGAGACACTTTGGCAGACCTAGACCAGGGGGGGATCTTGCTCTTCCACCCAGACGTTGGCCTTGGGAGGTTCGTGATGTCACCATTGCGACCCGAGACGACACCCAGCTTCAGGATTGGCATTATGGAGGCAATTGTGTGCTAATTGGCATGTGTGGCATCATCCAAGGGCTTGGAAAGCCTAATGTTTTGCAGATGAGGCCCAATGTTTCACCTAGGAGGCTCAACATCACCCTAGAAGGGCATGACATCACCTCTAAAGATGATTTTAGGGTTTAATTATTTTAATTTATATAAAAATTGGATTTTTCATGTAATTTGGCCATGTCGACCTTTTGATGACCTAAAATTAATTAAAGGTCATAATTATTGTATAAATAGAGAGATAAAACTCTCATTTTTTGATCATTCACTCATCACACAAGTGGTGGTCTGAAATTCGGCCCTCTTTAAGGGTTATTGGCTGAAATCTAGTGGTGTGCACTTCTTGGAGGAGACAATTCTTGGTGTATTTTGGAAAATTTTCATGTGGAGGATCTTCAACTAGGGTTTATGCTTGATTATTCTTGGTGAAGTAAGTGGAAAATCTGCATTTCTTTATTGTGAATGAATGCTTATGTTTAATTTACTTGTTTCATGTCTAAGATTATGAAATTGCTTGCTTGAAACCCTAGGAGAAAAATATATGTTACTATCTTTTTCTCTAGAGTCTTCCACTTGCTAAAATTTCTTGAAAGACACCTATCTAGAAGTAGATACTAGAGCCCTACCATTGTAGCACTCTATTAACCCTACTTCCTTGCCCATTGCATATTTTATTTAAATTTGTCTAAGGAAAAGAGAAATCGCTAGGGCCTAACTTTTGTTACTTTCTAACAATTATCTCTAGGAGTTGGATTTTTGAGGCCTTGGGCTACCAACACTTCTCTCATCCTCTCCATCCCCTTTGACTAAACATTATCATTGCTATTTTCCTCTAGGACTTGCTGCTGCCATCATTGACTCCATTACCCTAGAAAGGCACTAGTCTACCATTTACAAGTGTTGATTGATCAAACAATTTTCAGAACCTCTTCTCTTGAACACCCACTAACTTCTACTAACCTTAGATTAGCCTAAATCATTAACCTACTTGCTGCTGTTGCAAAAGATTGCTACAGCCATTTAACAACAACAAATTAACCCTAAAGGTGACATATTATGCTAGCTAGATGTTGCTAAAATTGTTTGTGACTATTTATTATCAAATTGTCTAGTTAAAACTATTATTTCAAGTCTTTATTCAAGCATTTTAGAGCATAAATCTTGTGGCTGTTGCAAATTTCTTATCACTGTTATAAACTGTTACACTGCTGCAATTTCATATCAGCTAGTACATTTCTCAAGAGTTCATTGTCTTATGAAGCACTAACATCATTTTGGTACTTGGAAAGTGCCCCTTTTTTCCTTGTTGTCTTGTTCTGGGCAGGTACACAATATTATTTATTTGCTTCATCTTCAATTAGACTTAAAGAACCTTTCAAACTTGAGTGCTCTGTGAGAGGGGAAGAATTTCCTTGTGTCATTTGCCTTAGCCTTCTCAAACCCCCAGGTCTTTGGGAACGTCTCCCTTGGGGTATTGCAACATACTCCTAAACAGAAAGGGATTTCCTATTAAGGTGACAGTGATAGGTTATTCTCAGTTACGCCAATTTTGTATCCACTTGCCTTGGGCTTTTGGGAAAGTACAAATTGTGTGATAACAAAGCCTATTTAATGGCTTGAGATACTCCATTGTAAGAAGCCTCAAGTAGCCTCATTTGGCTGGTGTAGCATGGCTTAACTGTTCTGGTCAAGGTTAATAGATATCTATTAGGTGTTGTATTTCCCGGTTAAGGGTTTCCAGGATAAATATTGGCTCTATGTGCATACTTTTTTGTTGTGCTATTTATCTCCGTTTTTAACAATTACAGCCATCGATTTCACTTGGCTAATTGGATGGACAACACATGTCTCTTGGCAGTTGGGTTTAGCAAAACAATGGCAAGAATTAAGATCAATGCAACCTGTATATAACATGTGTTTTATGCATTTTTTAACAGAGCAAGGGATTAGCAGCAAGGTTGCAATTGCAGGATTGGATGTAGCTATTCAAACCATGATTCCAAAAATTAATTAACATGACCATATCAACAAGAAATGCAACATCCACAGTGCAGAGTATTCAACCATGACAAAGTAATGGACCCACACAGCAATTGAAGACACAATGAACACATTATTTCCCCTGGAAATCCAAATGGGAAAACCAACTTTGAATGATGATGCTCTATCTTTATTTGCAACAACTGCAGGGTTACAATGCAGGCTCATGGCTCTCTAGGTGATTCCACAATTACATTGCTAGGTCCTCTTATGCATCTTCTCCTCTCTACTCCCCCAAACCCCTTTGTGAGTTGAGATTCAAGAAGATATAGAGTGCTGGGGTAAAGGGAAGGCCAAGCATCCTTGTCTCTTCATTTCCCATCCCTAACTTTCTTTTCTCCTATTTCATTTTCCTTTTATCATTTATTTTTGTTCCTTTCTTTTCTTCCATTTAATTTATTTTTAATGGTTGCATCGTCTTTTCTTTTTCTTCAACCCTCATTAGTTGTCGACTCCTTGTGTGTACTGAGCATTTTATGTACCATGCATCTTTGTTGCGGATCCATTTCAGATCATCTCTTGACCCTCATGGGGGCACTACTCCTCAATTCTTGTAGGGACACCACCTCTCGACCCCTCTTGTTAGTTGCGACAGGAGGTTGCCAAGTGTGCTGCCCCTTGGACCCCATGATGGGTGTTGCAAAGGTTGGTGTGTGTAGCTAGGGATGTTGAGGTGGTTTGTGCGCGACCCTCTGTGTCTACCCTTGGATCTTTATGTTCTCACACAATCCCTTGGTCTCTTCCTTGGCCTTTACTGTGTCACCTAGATAACACAACACCAGGGTCTAATATTATGTCAAATGATGCAAATACACAATAGCAAAGTGTTGCACATAGAGAAAAGACATTGATGAGAGAGATAATACTTGATTCATCATATGTGTAGATGTCAATACATATAAAGGGGAGACAATGTCTGGTTCCACAAGTCTTGTACAACCACTTTATTAATTAGGACATGATCTAATTCTAAATATAACTTAATACTGTTAATGGCATGCGACTTAATTAACTTAGTCACATTATTGTATGAAACTAAAGTATAATTTGACTTTATTAAACCATATAACCATTATGATAATAACTATAATTCTTCTTAATGTTTGGTGTTATGCCTCTTTGTGCCTTAGTGGCAATTTCTTTGAGGGTAGTCCGGTTATATTTTGTATGGCCATGTGGCATTATATTTTTGTTGGGTGATCTAGGGCGATTTTGGTAGCATTTATGGCTTTTAAATTTCTTGTACTCTAGCTTGTGGTGGCTATCTATGTTTCCCTTTTTTGGGTAAAAATGCCATATATGTCAATGTTTTGCAAATATTAGTAGTTAAAGCCATAGTCTAACATTATACGAAATGACTCTTTTTCAGCGATATTTTTTGGGGACATTTGCCCGAAATCCGGTGAGAAATTGTTAGATCCGTAGATTTGAGTGATTGTTTTAGTATAATCTGAGTGCCCCAGGGGTTTTTCAGCATGCTGGATCCATTTCTACATTTAGAAATGGGTTTTAAACAACAAAAAATAGCGATTTCGTGCAAATATATATTGCCGGATTCTGGTGAAAAAAAACATTTCGTAGAACAGTTAGACAATGCCATAGTTAAAAGAAACATTTTAGCAAAAAAACTATTATTTAGTTTAGGCATTACTATTAGAATGGATTTAACAGTTGATGAATATTTCAGGTTCATACAGAGCAGGGCGCATACAGCGGCCCTGGAAGTCATGTGAGAACTGTAGTGATGATGACGACAATGATTGCTGTCTTAGGGAGAAGGGTAAGCAACATGGTGATGATGTGAATATTGTGAACAGTGATTCTAAGGAGGATACCATTGGAAAGTGTAATGGTAGAAAGAAGATGAGCACTATAGCTGTTTCAAAGAGTCCGCTTCTTCAAAGAGATGTCAGTGCTGCAGTATTAGATGGAAGCCAGAACTTGTACCCATATCTTGTGGTAAAGAATAATTTTTCGAGTCCTAACCTTAGTTTTGAGTCTTGACAATCTGTGAAAGCTTATTTTATCACTGCTTTATTTGTTTGTTGGATCAGTTAGTCTGACTTGTTATTGAGTATGTCTTCCTTAATTTTGTGAAAATGGCAGGTAAACATTGGATCAGGCGTTAGCATTCTAAGAGTTGATTCTCCTGACCAGTTTCAGCGTGTTGGTGGAACAAGCCTTGGTGGAAGGTATGATTATATTTCAAGTACTCAGTTTTCCAATAGATGTAAAACCTGGCTTTTTCCCATAATTACATCAGAATTGTTTGGTGGTTGGAAATTGGAATGCATGTTTAACATTTAAAACTCTAACATAACCACAGACCACTGAATGCTTTTGCTGTTGCTGTCTTTCATTAAGGTGTTGGCCAGGATAGGTGCAATTGCCTATTAAACTTTCAGGGAATAGATCTGTTCCATAGCTCTGTTGGTATGTAAGCAATCGTGACAAATGTTTCTATGTCAGATTCAATGAACCAATTTTGTGCTCAAAGAACTAAACGAAATCTGTAGTATAAGCCCAAAAACATCATACCAATCTGTAGTAGATTTTAGAGTTTGTGAAGTGCAGATTTAGGTTCTGGTTTAGCATAAATTACTCAACACATGGACTTTCAAATGTTAGAAAGATCAACACATAAATGTAACCATGCCCATGTTAATTTTGTTAGAAAAATGGGTGTGCTCGTTTCACCATAGACAATATAGCAATACTGTCACCCAACCATAGGCACAAAGGCCACCCCTGAGCACCTTAACCTTGACAGACAGAATAATTCTGGTAGCAGACCAATAGCCAACCAAGGCTAGCGCACCAAGCAAGAATAACCAAAGACCAAGCAGAAAGTCCAAACCGATAACCCAAGACAAGATCACCACTGCAGCAGTTGCAGTTCTCCTTCACTCATGCGCACTTCTTGTCCTTATGCAGTCGTGAGTGAGTGAGTGACAAATGAGATCTAGATCCCTTTATCTAAATTTTATACTGCTTCATCTTAATTGACTGGGCCGACCTCTCTTCCTGGGGGCTAATAACTCAATATTAATTTATTCTATTAAGCCGACTTGTCTTCTAGGGTTATTATCCAAAGCTTTAGGGTTTCTCTTACTTCCCAAAATATTCTAGTCTCGTCAAAGGTTACATGTGGAAGTTAATACCTCCAGCAGCTACCATAATATCAACAAATTTTACTTGCTGTGAACTGTCCAAAGTTTTCAGAGAACTCACTGGATCATAAATGAAAGGCAAAGACAGCGTTTTTCCATATGGTTTACATGAACCAGCAGTGTATAACATTATCCATGAAATTTAGACAGATTTCATCACATTCAAAGAAGATAATTATATGCAGAGTTGTCCACTGTATATGCCAACCAATTAGGGATGTCTATGCTGTGCAAGAAGCAGATCTTTACCAGTTGTGTCCACCATGTAATCATGAAATATCACTTGTTGTTGAGATAACCAGTAAAATAAATCATGAAACCATTTAACTTATGAATCTCCAATCATGTCTTTGTGATTGCTATCGATGTCCATTAAAGATGTGAAAAAGAACCATAGGTCAAAAAGCATTTAAAATTCTTCACCAGTCCTTAAACCCTCATAAAAAGCATTGAGTAAACCTTGAATTGTTAGCAGATTTAGTGGGTCGTTCACTTAAGTATACCATTGATTTCATTCATAGAGAAAACTATAATAAGAAACCACTTGAATGCTCTAGAAAAGACTTGAAACGCTTATGTAATCAGCATGTGATGTGAAGTTATGCCACAAGTATTAGGAAAGAACCAGACCAGACACAAATTCAGATTTTTAACAAACCCTAAGACTTTTTTTAATTTTTGTGATTGTGTCTTGTATCTTTAGGACATGGTGCTAAATCCATGGATAAATGAAGCAAGAAAACATTAGATTTAACCCAGAAAAGACAGATCGATTTATGTTAGATCTATTTAGAGAGAACGCCCTGCAATAAGATTCCAAGTTTAAAGCAAGATATAGAAGAATGTTAGCTCAAACAAACCTGGAAGGTGCAACCTAGATTTAAAATTGAAACCCTACTAAAACTCTAGATTCCTTGTAAACAAAAATTAAAAGGGGAAAAATAAATAAGATGGCTAGAAAACCAAATGAAATCTAGTGCTTACCATTGGGCTATGGGGTCTAAACTGCTTTTGAGTATTTGTCCTCTTATCTTTGTTGTTTGAAGTCCCAAACATCATGGAAGATTGCTTGGTGAGCATCAAACTAAGTATCTGAACCATGCAAGTATTACTGGGAGGCTAATCCTATAAGAATTTATCCTAAGTATTACAAATTAAAATTTCAACTAAACCTAGGGTAAGGAAGTAAAACCATATGATATTCACCCCCAATACAATAGATTTTAGCTTAAAACTTCACAAAGAAATGAAATAGATCATAAATCATACCTCAATTTGCATTGCTTGATTTGCAATAGCTCCTTCCTCAACAACTTGTGATTCAGACACTTTTTATAATGGCCCTAGAACATTTACAGTTTACTCAAGAGAAATAGAGAGATCTCACACCAAAAATGAAAGCAAGTCCTACCAGTCGATTTCCAACCATGAGAAATGAAGGAGGTGCCCTTAGATAGACAAGGTGCTCCCAAAACCATACAAGGAATACCATGTGCTCAAATGAAAACTATGAGCCCAAATACCATGTTCCCAAGTGAAAACCATGGGAGAAAGGTGGCTACAAAAATTCTCAATTGTAGCTGCGCTCTGCTCAAAATGTTCCAACAACCTCTCCATAGTGCCTGTAGAGTCTGTTGCCTTCCTAGTTGCACTAGGAAGGATTGATGGATGAACCACAAAGATTGAACAAGACACTTGTTCAAAATTCAATGTTCAGAAGTCCTGCAGGGCATTATTTCCCCTTCATTCTTCTTCTTTTCTTCTTTATGCATGATCCATACCCCCATGGGAGAATTGTAATAAAATGAGTTAGCATGAGGTCTTTTGTATGTAAGAGACTCAACTCCCCAAGACTTGGTTATTATTGCATTACTCCAGAGTGTTTTTTTTCACTTGGTTAATTATTTATCGCTTTTCAGCGATTTATAATTTTCTAAGTTTTTTCATTCATTCCTCCAAA
The DNA here is from genome assembly GCA_032191745.1 of Picea mariana. NCBI lineage: Eukaryota > Viridiplantae > Streptophyta > Pinopsida > Pinales > Pinaceae > Picea > Picea mariana. Next base: position 8,798 of record JASDQU010688685.1, read on the forward strand.
GCTGGAGTATGTCCTAATGGTTAGGCCTTGGTATGTTCTGTTTGAGTCTAGTGTCAATTGTATATTACCATGCTAATCATTTACTTAGAGTCTCATGGACATGCATTAGGTCCCTCTAGGATTTTTTAATTGTTTTAATAAAATGTGAAATTCTCGTAAAACGAGAATTTACCTTGTAAATTGATGTAAATATTAAAAAAGTGGTACTAGGAGGTGTTATATGCCTTGGGGGGTATCATTGTCTAACCTAGAATACCCCTTTTACACTTCTACCCCCTTTTCGGGAGAAATTGACTCATAAAAAATCAATATTTCCTAAAAAAGGTGAATAAATTAGCGCCCTATTTTTAAGGAAACATGTCCGGGACATGCTTTTGGCTTGTCTTCAGTTCACTTAGCCTCATTGGCTGTTAGTGGTTGTTGACTGAAAGTAAGGAGTTAGATGCTGAGTTAAGTGTAGAGGGTGGAGATCCAAAAAGGGAGTGCACCTTCTCTCTTGAGAGGTGGCACACTCTCCTTGAGGGCACCAATCCCAAGGATAGACACACCTCCCTTTTGCTACGTGTCACCTTCCCTCTATCCCAAGTCTTGGAGTGGTGGTGCTTTGCTTGAGTTGTGGCACTTGCTTGGAGTTCTCTTGAGTGGTGGCAATCTTTCCCTCTCACATGTGGCACCCCTACCTTGAGATAACTCCCCTTCTAGCTTTGGAAATTGCTCCCTCTTCTCCATAAAAGGAAGTCAATCCCTCTCCTCATGGTTAATGAGAGTTTGACTAAACTTGTCAATTGTACTATCATTATAATACTATTTCTTGGAGGTCAAGAAGGTGGCTTGCATTACCTGTGCGGATGATTGGTGTCTGGCACTTGATTAAATGAGGTAATCTTGGTTTAGTTTCTTGCATTTTATTAGTTAATTTGGCCTTTGAATGGATGTTATCACCTAGTAGGATAAGATCTCATTAAGCTAACCAACTTTTTAGGATCTTATTGTCTTTCTATACTAGAGGTATTTGATTTGCATGTGTATTTTTCTTAATTAACATGCTATCCAAGTCTCTTTTGTAGGAAGCACCATATTTAACAATTTTGTGCAAGTTTTCTAAGCTTTACAGGTCCTCATGCTTGGAGAAGTAGCTGGACTAGATTGTACCTTCTACATGCTCCAAGCCTCTTGAGAACGTAGTCCCTCAACATTCCACCAGGAGACTCCATAGCCCAAGGATTCCAAACTATCAAGCTTCTCTCTCTCTCTTTCACAAAAATTAAAATCTTTTTTGGTTACTTTCCTTGCATGCAAGTAGATCTAGTGTCTAATTATAAATCCTACATAGATCGTTACTTTTGCATGCATGCATGCATAGATCTAGATTGCATGCTTAAATTTGATATCATTTAAACTAGATCTATCATAGAAGTTTCATCTTTTAGCTAGTATTTTATAGCTAAATCTCAAGGCTAAAAGTTAGTTCCATTTTTAGAGCTTTAAATCCTTTATTTGGCAATCTTAGTGCCCGTTTGCTTGCTGTCCAAACAGCAAGCAAAAGCCACTAAGAGAGTTAGCTTTCTTGCTTGCTTTCTTAGTCAATTTAGCTAACTTGCTTCACAACTTTCAATTGGTAATATTTGTGCAAAGTCTAACATCTTTTGCAGGTTGTCCCAAAGTCATTTTGGGCATCTTTCTATCACATTAGCTTGCTGTTTTTGCAGGTTTAATGAACAGCCAAGAGAATACCCTACCCGGTTTTCAAGGATTTGGAGCATCCAGGACCTCTCAAGGCACCTAATCCTCCTCCTAATCTCATTTTTCTCTCATTTTGTAAGTTTGTTTGGCCTTAGATCTATAAAATGCCATCAAACATTAGGCCTCCCATCCCCCCTACCCCTGGGGGGATTGTCTTTCTCTTTTGCATTTTGCATTTTGTATTTTGTATTTGTCCATTTTTGCTAACTTAAAAGATAAAATCAATCTAAAACGAACCCATGCACAACAAAACATTTACTTTCTTTTTTAGAATAGTTAGTTTAGTTTCATTTTCAGTTATTTCAAGTTATTTCAATTTTTGTAAAGTAACGAACCTTCCCTATCAAGGCCTTGTTATGCTCTCGGCCTTGCAAGCATTTGCTTGATCTTGGCATGATTCAGAGAGGGACTTGATTTGTGTGGAGTAGTCTAACTAGGGAAAACYTTTTGCCATTATTGCTCAATACAGGATCAATACTGGCAAGTTGCTTGTGAATTCAAGGGGATACTTTGGGATTCATTCTCCCCYCGTTGGAAATCCTTGCAATCTTTCTTGTACCCATTTGAGGGATAATAGTTAAGAGGAAACACATGATAGATTAGTTCTTTCACTTTCACGCTTACAATCTCCAAAACTCATGAGTGGATTTGCACTATCGGTCGTCTTCACTCAATTAATCTAAATCCAAGTGAAACCCCTTAACTAATAAAACTTACCAAGAGCATTTCACAACACATTTATCTTGCAACATACATACTTTATTGGCACTGGTCTACAATAGTTCCATTTGCTTATTATTAGTTGCTCTCATTCACTTTCAAGTTGCTCTCATTTGCTTACTATCATTTGCCTTGAAGTATTTCATTTGCTTAATACCATTTGCATAAGCAATCTTTTATTGTGTCATTATATGCTGCTAGATTAGTTGTATTTGCTTTTGTTTCATTTAACTCCTAGAATTTCCTTGTAATTATCTTAACAAGCCTTAGATTCTTTTATTAGGGACTACCCCCCTTGGCTTCACTAGGAGTTAGCCTAGATGGAGGAGTCGAGTTATCGGGTGACAACAACCCAACTTGAGACTCACCCCCAAGGCCGCACCCAATGGATTGAAGATTTCTTCCATGTGCACCTGAGGTGCAGATTAGGCGGCGATAGACTCAAAGGAGGCCCAAGAACAAGGGTGCCCCCTTAACCAACACCAAAAACGTTCTCTCAAGGAAGGTGAAGTCATGCACATGTGTGAGAAGTAAGGGGTAAACGAAGTGTGCCCCACCAAAATTCTAGAAACCTCCACATGTGTGAGTCTAGGAGAGAGAAAGTGCACCCAAGTGGAGTGTTCACACGTGTGCCTAGCAAATACACCCTCCAAGTGGCTAGAAATCATCCATACGTGTGAAAGAGGGGTCCAAAAGGGGTGCACCCCATTTGTGTCCTAGAAATATCGAGTAATCAACACCATAACTAGCTCATATATGCTCCATATGTTGACAAGTGTGCAAACTCTGAATTGGATACTTTTATGATGTTGTCCAATGCACCGTGACAAATCCCTAGGCAGTGACATGTATCCCAATGTAGTGTCACAGATCCCAATTTATATATATCTATCTACCTACTGGTACACGAATCCCAAGGCAGTATCATGGATCCCAATGCAAGTACATAGATCCCAAGGCATAGTGCATAGATCCCAATATGGGGTTCCCACCTATAATGATGAATCAAGTCTCAACACAAGTCATTAGGCAATGCACATTAAGTAATCTCCTCTAACAACATCATAACATATGTTAATTTTATATTTTTCCTAAGTTTACCATAGTGGGAAAACCTTACCCTTATTACATGTGTCAATTCCTAGGACAAAGGGTATTTCCTAGGTCACTTGGTTAGAGATAGGTAAAAATGATGGGTATCTTATGGAAAGGGAAAGGGAACTTCATGTCTTGACCCTCAAAGTGATATGTCATGATGTAAGAGGTCCTTTAACTAGTCCAACTTGCTTTCTAGAGCTAGGAATCTTCATTATTTACACATGCAAGCCTCTGAGAGGGAGCTTTGCTTAAGAATTACTACCTCGGCACTTTATTTATTACCCCTTTTTGTATTTATTCTTTGATAGTCCTTTCTTTAGATATGCATTTTTTAGCATTGGACTTAGGGGTTGGGCCTTTTTTAATGAGGTGGCATAGCTCTAGTTTCATTATTTTTTTAATTTTTTACTTTCATGCACTTCACCTCTAGCCTTTTTGACTTTATTTGACTTAGGCTTACATTGATCTTCAATTTGTTCAACTAGACCTTTCTGGATGAGATATGATAAGTCAAACATGAGCAAGAATATTATTTTTTATGAACGAGATGGAAGTGGAAGGGAAAAGATGGAAAGTGTTAGGTATGGTTAGGATATGAAATACGCTAACTCAACTAGATCCCTAGTAGTACGACTTGACCCAAGTCTTGACAACACTTATCTAAGGACAATTATGTTCCCCCATGGTACAACGAGACAAACTAATAATTTTTTTATTGTTAAGAAGTGTTATTAGATTAAACTCGATGTTTATTATGTTCATGACTAGGTAAGAAACCATCACACCATGTTTAGGCAAGAAACCCACACACCGAGAACATAGCTCATCAACTGAAATAAAGATCATGCATGAAGTACCATCTGCAAGTGCACATAACATCTGAGGTGAAGGCATAGGAGCTGATATACCATGGCAGAGTCATCTGAAAGAACATCATTAGTGATGAGAGGCTAGATCATCATGTATCTGATGGAAGAACTGGAAGAACAGGGCTGAATCGAAAGAAATGAGCAGGAGAGCTCTTCCAAGCAGCATCATCACACCCGAATGAGTGTCTCTAGAAGTAGTTACCCTAAAAGGGAAATATGGCACATGTCCAGAGGCATTTAAACCTAGGTCATCATCATGGAAAGAGCTCATTATTACTGCTAGACTGGCCTGTTGGACCTTTGGCACTTGATCTTTTAAATAACATGTGAATGCCAATTTTCCTTGATTTACATCAAAGTTTTGCTTCTGAAGTGGTTTTTGAAACAGCTTCAAGAACATTATATTTCAGGAGGGGAACATAAGAAAATCGTCTAAGGAGAAGGAACTTTTATCGGGTACCATTTATTGCTACTACCAAGAAAGTTTCAATCTGACAAACATGGAGATGTGACTTTGGAAAACTAAAGAAAGGCTAAGATCTACCAATAAGGAGAATGCATGATATTACCTCAGAAATGTGAAATATCGAGAGGGGGTAGGAATACATGTTTTACATTTTAAAATCTAAAACAACCACAAACGACTTAATGCTTCCTTTCCTGTCTTTCATTATAGGTTGGTTAGGATAGGTGCACCCTCCGGTTAACATTGATGGAAGAAATACTGTATATTTTGATTAGCCGTAGTCTAAATGTTCTACATTTTGGCTCTTTTCCAGGGATATTATCCGTTTAATTTTGCCCGAAATCCGGCGTGAAATTGTTGGATCTGCAGATTTGAGTGGTTAAGTCTGTATGATCCAAGTGCCCCAGGGGTTTTTCAGGACACTGAATCCATTTATGGATTCAGAAATGCAATTTAAACAACAGAAAATTGCAATTTCACCCAGATTCATATCGCCGGATTCTGGTGAAAAATGCCATCAAAACGTAGAATGTTTAGACAACGCCTTTTGATTATCACTCAACATTTTTCTTTTGTGGAATGAGCCTCAAAGGGTTATGAATGAATAGATGAGGGAAGGTGCCCCTGTCACTGACACAATTCCTCTCATCACCGACACAATGTCACTGACATGATTCCTCTCATCACCGTCACAATTCCTCTCACTTCTGGATCAGTGCTTGCTAAATGAGGGGGTGTCCTGAAGACAATCTCGCTTCGAATCAGCAAGAAAAGAACAAAGATCTTCAATTGATGATTGCAGATCAGTGTACAGATTCTTCAAATCTGCAAATAGATATCATCAATGTCTGTTCCAAAAACTCCAAATTAAATTCTGATTTTTGAAGGTGATCGGTGCCTTTGCCCACTTGGGAGATATGGTACCTTTGTCCACTTGGGAGATATGGAGGAAGAAGGAAGCTGTGAAATATGAAGAATACCAGTACGGAATCCGAATGTTGAATCCTACTCACAAAATATTTTCACTGCTGAATCTAAAAATACATGAGAGCAATCGTAAGAAAGAATTCTCATACATTCATAGTAGATCAAAGAAAAATGATGTTATCTTTCTTCCATTAATTGGTGCTGCTTAGTCAAGAATACAATCTGGAAAATTTCAGATCAAGATCATCCATATTCAAAGGACCTAAGGAGAGCCAAAATATAGTGTTGGAATCCTTATCCCACATACAGTGCTTGGAGATAGGACAAATCTGCTGTAGACTTGTACAAGGATTTGGCCCATGATAACATCTAAATGCTGCTTAGAGAGTTCAACATGAAAGGAAGAAAGAAGGAGAAAGAATGGTGGAAAGAATAAGAAGACTGAAAGAAACCAATGATCTGAACTGCTCGCCTGGAGATTTTTTTATAGTGAACGATCTGGTCTTCTGAATGCGAATTTTGAACTCCTTCCACAAATAGCAAAAGCACTATCTCCAACATTATCCAGCTGCCAAATCAAACACAAAAAGCGTTCCTTCACCATGCAAGAATGATAACGGATAGGCAACATCTGTGCTCCAAATCAGTGCTGTATTTTGTTTAAATTAGCACACAAGTAGCAACAAACTCTAACCTCAAAATCAGCACCCAATCAGCAAAGAACTATCCTAGAAATCCGCACCTAATCTGCCCAAAAATCAGCATCGAAAATCCACAAAAGTACTAGCAAATAAGCTTCCAAAGCAGCACCCTCCTTGGTTAACTTAAGCACAAAATGAATTTTGGCTCTCTGGTCCTGATAAGGCCGTTCTCAAGAGCATTCAAGATTATATTACAGATGAGCTGTTTCTTGAACTGGGTGCTGCTGGCTTAGTGGTGTGGTGGAAAGACTGGAAGTGGAATGGATCTATACCCTTCAGGAATTATAAACCAGCAGATGGCCATAGGTGGCCTAGTGTTAAAGCCATAGTTTTAAAACTTGGCCGACTCGGAATCAGACTCAGACTTGGTCTAGTTGACCTAGTTGACCCTTGAGGGCATAGACTCGGCCATCAAACCGGCTTGGGGTGGTACTGAACCGGCTGGTTCGGTGCCAAACTGGTCCAACTCAGCCGAGTTCATACCAGGTTAGTTCCCTACAGGCCGTGGCATCATTTTGGGGCAAAACAATAATTGCTAGTTGACAATGTATTGTTTTCAAGATGCCACCTCAGATTGTAGGTCTGAAAGCTGCTTGTACTCGATTTAGTAGAATTCTCTTGTATGTTATTAAGTCAAAGCTGTATTGTATATTTTTCTTTAGTTTTTTCCCCAGAGAAGTACCACTATGGTGCAGAAAACTCTCCTGTTAAAATTTTACCATGGATGGGGACAAAACACACCAACCAGCCACAATTGTGTATTCTGTTTTTTTTATAGGATTCTTCTGAGTTTAAATTCTTAAATCCTCACTTAATTGAGATATAATTGGGAACAATCGGATAATTTTTAGAGTTTTGTATTTTAACTATTCCATATCATGATCAGAGATTGGTGGGTTTCTTGAAGAGTAATTATGTTCCTTTTACATATTTGAACAATAACTGATGCAAGGTAAATGAAAAGGCCTCATTAGATATTTGGATTTTGTCTCTAATGGTTTGGAATCTTTAAAAAAAAATATTTTTAATTAAAATTTTAATATTTTATGTATTTTTTAGTAAACCAAGTTATAAAATTCAAACCGGTCTCATTTTGAGTTGAGTCTGAGTCAACTCCAAGCGGACCCTTGGCCGATTCCGAGTTTTAAAACATTAATCCTAGGCTAGATGCCAAGCTGAACAAGCTTTGGAGACATGGCTCTAAGCAATCTACATGGCTAGTTGGGCTTCATTCAGTATGGAAAACTTTTGTTGAGCTTAAAAAGACTATTTTTGTCTAGGCTTTGACTGTAGGCAGCCTTCCTCTTGGCTAGTGCTTGAAATATCTAGGAGCTCAACAACCCAAGTGCCCCTTCTATCACAAACATGAGACTGTCAAGCATCTTTTTTGGTGTTGTGCATATGCTAAATCAACCTTGTAATGGGTCTCAAACCTGTGAGGTCAGTTACTCTGTTACTTGGAAATTTGCTCTCTTTGGTAGGCCAGTTCCAGCTTGGCTGAGCCTCATACAGGCTGCAGCTAGGATCCTCCTAGCACGCCAAGCCTCTCCTCTCTCCCTTGGGTCCCAACAGACCTACGGACCTCCTCCTCCTTTGAAACCTGCCCAAACAAAGAAAACTGCAGCAGAACTGAGGCCAATCAGCCTCTCTCCATGGCTGGACTGAGGTCATCACACCTCTCCTCTCATGCTGGCTGAGGTCACCAAGAAGACCCACAATAATGAGGATGTCACAATGACCTTGATCTCCTTTTATACAAGTCCAATGGTTGAGTTAAAAGCCCCTTTACAAACTCAACATTAAATTAGAATATTATATTCACACATGTGGGTGTGAAGCTCATCAAGAAACCCACAAGGCCCCACACAAGCCCACAAAGCCCCTAGCTCCAGTCCAAGGGGGTTTTCACCTGAACGAAAGTGCAGTGAGGTGCCAATGAGGATTCTGACATGCCCGACACTAAGGCCATGTGAGAATACCTGCCTGAAGAAAAAAAACATCAACATAAATCTCATGAGTGCACCTTTGTGTTCCCTTAAGAGATAGCATCCTTGACTCAGATGCATTGGGATAGATGATAGGAACAAATTGTAAAGTGAACTATCATATTGCATAAGTTGTATGCTTTTCTAGTAATAATAACTAATATCTCAAGGTAGAATAGCAAAAATCATGGATGAGATGCCAAGCGCAACTGATTGATAAGTAGCCTTTTGAGAGATCGGCGAGTCCCTATGCTTTAAGTTTTAGCCAACCGCCATCACTGATTATGAGATTAGAGTGTGGTTTCACTATCTTTGCAGGGAGTCTCAGAACTCTCTTTCCATCTTCTTTCAGTTCCTGGACCATAGATTCCCAGCCCTATACAAGTGGGAAGCCCTTGGCCTTCGATCTCACTCTATCCATCCACCCCCACCTAGATTGAACACCTCTAGGCCAATCATTTCATTTTTCAGTGCTCACATTAGATAGACTCTAGAGTCTAGAGGCACCAAGAGGTAGGCAGATAGTAGCACTTTGTCAGTGATTAGATCAGTGAAGACCAAAGAGACCATCTGGGCTCAGCCATTCAGGCCTTTACAAGGGTGTCATCTTTTATCCTGGGACAATTAGCACAACACATGTAGACAGGGGACTTCCTCTAGATCTTAGCGCGGGGCTACTTCATCCAGATTCCAGACAGTGAGATACATCTCGGACCAGATCTTCCAGCTTTTCTAGATCTTCTGATTACTATTAGTCATCTATCATTAGTTTCTTCTCTTCGGCCTCAGATGTTAGGAGTGGGAGCATCGGGGGTGGTTGATTAGAGCCCCTTGGGAAAGACATCATCCCCTCCTCTCTTACTGGGGGAGTTACTCTTGGGATTTCAGCAGGAGTCACTCTTGGGTTTTCAGCAGTACTTGCATATTTCTGCAGCACCGCTCTACTCCTCTGTTTCATTGTACTAGAATACAAAAAAATCTTTTCTAGTATAGCTTAGTTTATATCGGCCTTTACCTTGCTGCTTTTATTTTTCTTTTATAGGAGTGGCCTCTGTGCTCCCCTTTGTATCCCACACTATTGTACTTAGCAGTCCCTTTGACCTATTTGTGGTCATCTTGTTGTACATTAATAAAATTATATTATCTTACACATTCCATTACTTTTCCTTGTTTTGGTATCATTATGACTGTTGTTGTTTGTCTTGTATTGAGATTCTATGATGCAGATACGATCCCCTTATGTATGCTGCTATAATAAAAAGATGTCACGGTGACTTATCCTTGTGTAATGGTGATGTGTAATTCATCTGGTTGTGTGTCTTCTTCCCCTTTCTTTTCTATATTCTTAAATTGTTTCCAGGCTACAAGACTCGAGCTCTATCCTGAATCTGCTACGATAAAAGGCATATATGCTATATTTTAAATTAACTACTTCATGCCATAGATGTATGAATCCTTCATACCATAAATGTTTCCATTTTTGGAGAATGCTAAAAATGAATTTTTGGATTTTCTTTCTTTAAATTAACTGTTATACTTCTAATTTTTAGGAACAAATTTCTGATTTTTACCATAGCAGAAACTGTGGAATGTATCAAATGTATCCAACTTTGATTGGAGTATACTGGCCTTATGATCTTATCTTTTAAGTCCAGCTTGTTTCATCTGTTGTCTATATTCTTGGATGTCCGACATGCATTGGTATGTCAATCTCTGTTCATTAGATCCTTTAACAATTCAAGTTGCTGGAAGGTGAAATTGGCCAGTTGTCTTTTGGAAAAACTCTATTCGTACTAATCATTTTGTTAGAATTTGAAAAATAGAGAAGACAGTGATATCTTTTTATTTCTGTTTTCTAAAACAAATGTAGATCAGCACATTAAAACAATGATTCAAACAAATTTAAATATAGACAGCAAGATCTGAACATATGAAAATAAATCTGAGCATAATCTAAATTTCTGAGTGCAAAAATTAATCTTAGCTTACCTCTAGCTAATGAAGAATGTACCTGTTACATGTGGATGTAATCCTCTTTCATATGCTCAGATAATTAGCTTAAAGTTCAAGGATCAAACCTCTAGGTTTCTGATCTTTATCATGAATGTAGGTGGACAGTTTTGCCAAGTGGAGGACTGAGGTAAAGGCTGAAGTAAACACTTAAAACTGAACTGAATATACAGTCAAACCTTTAAGCAATGGAAGATACCCACAAAGATAGGTACAGCAAATAGTAAAACCCTTCAAAGAAGACATAAGCAACTATAGCAGCAAGTAGTAAAACCCTACCAGCAAACTGTGGCAGTAAGTAATAAAACCCTACCAAAGAAGACATCAGCAAAAGTAGGTACAGCAAAGAGAGTTCCAGCACACAGTGGGAGGATGAGCAGAAAACCCTTGTCACAAAATGGCAGCCAGGAGAAGGGAGGCACCCATAGCCTCTTACACACAGCGGCGGCCACCAAGAAGGGCCACGGCACCTCTATTTACACAGCGGCAGCCACAAGGAAGGGCCGCAACACCCTTCCACCAGTCTGTGCATCCTTCAACCAATCCGTGGCACCCTTACTCAGTCTGTGGCACCCTTACACAGTCCGTGGAATCCTTACACAGTTCGCAGGGGTTGAGAGAGATCCACAGTAGTAAAGCAATCAAGGAGAGGTCTGTAATACCTCTAGCCAGCAAGCACAAAAACAATCTGAAGCTCACAGCCAAACAAGAGTCCAATAAAAAAACCTCAGATCTGAAGAAGAAAGATCACAGGATAGCCACACCATAAGAAAGGAAAGCAATCTGAGGTAGCCGCAGCAAGTAGGGAAGAGTAAGGAGAGTGAGTATCAAATGAGAGGCGGAGGGTTTCTTTTATAGCTTTAGGGTTTTCTATTTTAGCCCTTACATTAGGATTAAGTCAAAACCCTAATAAAATAAATAAAAGAAAATTAACAATTAATTAATATTTTAATTAATAAAATATTAATTAAAGATCAATTAAGTCAAAATGACTTACAAAACCCCAACACTACATTAAACAAGGAGGGAAACAGAATCAACCAGGAGGGGATCAAAAGACAAAGTCCCCTTTAATGGCAAAACATGTCCACGTAAGTCTCATAATGACTTATAAACTTTATCATCACTGCATAAGAGGGATACATCAACAATGTGGTCATGTCCATCTTCATAGGCATTCCTAGGTGTCATGGACCATCCCAGGAGAGAGGAAGAGGATCACACATCAACACATCTTGGTATTACACCAAGAGCTACTTGGTCAAAGACCAATTTGCCCCAGAACACATCTGGGGGCCCTAGAACACATCTAGGGTCTTATCCACCAAGGTACAAGACCAAGGATCAACCCATGCATTAAGCAAGGGTTCCTTGGAACAAATCCAGGGGCCCTAGATACATCTAGGGACTTATACCAACCACCAATGAACACATCCAAGGATCAATCCAGGCACTGAGCAAGGATTCCCTGGAACACAGCCAGGGGCCCTAGACACATCTAGGGACTTATATCAACCACCAAGGAACATATCCAAGGATCAATCCAAGCACCGAGCAAGGATTCCCTGGACCACATCTAGGGGCCCTAGACACATCTAGGGACTTACTGCTTGGTCCAAGACCAAGAACCCTAGTCATATACTGGGGGCCCTCACTAGGGTCTTTTTCCATGGCTCTCACTGCTTGGTCTCATACCAAGAAACCCCAGTAGTGTGCTGGGGGCCCTAGTCCACCGCTAGTGCCTTTTCCATCCTCCGAAGAATGGCTCTTGCAGCTGCATTAATTTCAATATATTTTTTGAAATGAAAATAAAATTTCTATATAGTTCTTCTGAATTCAATACTATATCCATATATTTTGTTCTCTTATTGTTTTTTGTGGAACAACTATTATTAAAAACACTGCAATTTTTACTGGGAGATTCATATATGTTGGCAATGTACATTTTGCTAGGAGATTCATGTGTTTGACAATGTATGTTTTTGAACAGCATAAAGAGTCAGGTGGTGATTTTTTTTAGTGTATACTTAATACATTTTTATTTTATATGCAGCACATTTTTGGGGCTTGTATCGGCATTGACAGGATGTAACAGGTTAGTTCTTTCAGTAATGCAACTTGGAGTTATTTTGAGAATCTTATAAGAAAGAGAGCAGTGAATTATTTTGAAAATGAATCCTTTTCCAAATCAGTACTTCATATTCGACTCATTCACAAGAGACTTAAATATCTAACACAATGCAAGTAATTGTTGATAACAAAGACACTCTCCCCACTTTTTATAGACTAAGGTGAGGGAGGCCAACAACAAAACATGAACTAAATCCACAAGCATCCCTAGGCTAAGTCAACAAACAAAGCCCCAAATGGAGCGCTCCTCAAAGCAAGGTGTTCACATGTCACATAGTACACTAGGATTTGTCCAACCACCAAAGTGGTGTGCCCTCCAAGCTACTTGTCCACATGTCAAGCGCTCCTCCTACAAGATGCTGCACCCTCCAATCAATGGCTTCTCAACTCAAGCATTCCTCCTCAAACTGTGTGTAATGTGGTCATGTGCCAAGTGCCCATCCTCCTCAACAAGTTCACCCTTGTAGAAGATGCCAAGTATGGCACATGTGCCAACTACCACTTCAAGAAGTGTGTGTCCCTAGTACCCATCCCAAAGTTAGCATACACCCAATATAAGCTCTCCAAATGTAGGTTAAAAATAACCAAAGAGGCTAGGAGACCAGAAGCCCTTCATATCCCATGAAGTGCTCTCCTAGCTAGGTGAAAGCACTTTTGGAGTAACCAAAAGATAATAACATTAATATTAGAACATAGACATGATATCATGCATCAACGATTGTAAGTTTAGATTTAGTTACTTAGATGTTCTAATATCAATGTCAACAACATAAAGAGTTAGCTTAGTATAATGATCATATTTTTTAATAAAATATTATCTTAAAAGTTTCAAGTTAGGAACTTTATGTTATGTTATAAAGTCATGTTATAATTTAGTGGCTCAAAATTTAATTAAGTCATTTGTGTTTAAGAATTAGGTTGTGGAGGGTACTCAACATATCTCTGCCACCTAAGACTTGTTAATGTTTATGTATTGATTTTCAAATGGGGAATAATATTAGCCCCTGCTCCTTTTCTTTCTTTTTTTGCTTTGAGCGTTACTTGATCATGCTCTTTCATGCATTTCTCATGTACTGGACAATTTAGCTTACTTTATGTTTTCAGAGTAGCCTTAGGTTCTTATTGATGATTGTACTTTTTCCATTCATTGGACATTAATATATTTATCTTATCTCTCTTCTCTCTGCCAATATTCTGCATGGAATCTGTTATGTACAAATTTAATAAATGAAGGCTTGAGAGGGAATATAGTTATTCATTGTATCACTGCTATTATGGTTGTTGCTTTGGACGTGAAGTTCCTTTTTGGATTTTGGCTACAATCTTGATCAAATTAACTGAATAGTTAGCCAAAAATACATATGATGGAAAGACGTGGATGTGCATGATATACATGATCTGACCTAAATAAACATATGCTAAAAGAGGACATCTAAAAGTAGCCAATGTTTCAAAATAATAATCATTGATCCTAAAGATAGCCTCAGCTTCTAAAGAGTGACCATGTCTAATAAGATAAATTTGTTCCACAGCCCCAAGGGTTAGATTAATCAGTTGAACCATCTGCCCAAGGCATGTTGCCAATAGGAAGGCCATAGGTCATAGTTTCAAATCCGGTCGATTCCCTCAGGATTATCAACCACTATTGTGGCTGGCGTTTGAGCTGCCTTCCATCTGGATATTCCAGGGAAAGGGGGGGGATCCCACGAGGTTTTCCTTGGAAAAATAGGGAAACTTGTTCCAAACATGAACATATTATTTAGGTTTGCAAATTCTGTTTGTATAATAAGTTTACCTTGTCATAATTTTGAAATTCAGAATTCTTGAGATTCATTGAAATGTATTCTATTATGCAGTTTTGAGGAAGCCCTTAATCTTGCTACACGAGGAGACTCGACACAGATTGATATGCTTGTTGGGGATATTTATGGTTAGTGGGGTATTGCTTCATGTCTTTCTATCTATGATTATCGTAATAATTATTATGTTTATTAAATATTTCATTTTTCTTCTTTTAGATATTTATGATTTGCAAGATGTCCATAGATGTTAGATAAATTTCTCAGATCTCTATGTCTAGGATTATTATTATGTTCTATTTTCTTGTCTAATTTCAGTTTTCCTGGATATTAAAGGTTAAAGAGGTAAATGTGGGAAATTATTTCAGGTGGTGACTATACAGAAATGGGTCTAGCAGCAACCACAGTGGCCAGCTCATTTGGGAAGGTCTCTCTCTCTCTCTCTCTCTCTCTCTCTCTCACACACACACACACACACACACACACATTCTCTCTCATTACACACAAGCACACCTATATAATTGAAAACTTCTAGGGCTTGCTTCCATACAGGAAATGTCTCCTATAAGTTTCCTGTACAAAATTGTTTGTGTTAGTTTTGGGGTAGCTCGGACAGCTACTTCTGCATTGGCGGTGCCTAGTATGTGGAAGTGTCTAAGTGACACTCTCTAGATAGTAACTTTATAAAGTGCTTTTTATATTAAAGGACTTAAAGTGACTTTTTTTTGAGTCATTTAACTGATTTAAGTCATCTCAACAAAAGATTAAGTCACAACCGTTGATCTCAAGAGATCAAGATCAGATCTTGATCGTTGTTCACTTTGGAGATAGGGTTTTAGTTATTAGGAGGTTATAAAAGCAGATCTAAGGAGAGTGAGAGGCACACAATGAGTGCATATGAGCAAGAGGAAGTCTTGCTCATGGACTTGTGTCTAAGTGGGCAGGGCTGAGGAAGTGTGCAAAGGGGCAGCATAGAGATAGCAGCCAAGTGGGCTAGGCTATTGCTGCATTGTAATTCCTCTGATGGGCCATTATCCCAGGATGAGAACCTGAGATTTTATTTAATAAAATCAAACTCAAAACTGGTTTTTCTGCAAGGGTTTTTCTAGGGGTGTTTACCCGAAATATCTTGTGCAATGTGTGTTTGGTTTCTATTTTATGCTTCCCTTAAATGTTAGTTGATAACCTAGTTGTGCTAATAATCAATAAAGCGAGTTTATTTGGATTGTTAGTCATATGTTGGGTTTGACAGGAATAACATGGTATCAGAGATTGGTCTCTGAAGAAGCTAGGTTGCACATGCGAGATTTGTTGCAACGCAGGAGATTTTGCAGGTGAATCTGCAGCGGGAAATTTTATTGCAGTTGTGGGGTAAAGATTATAAAAAAAGGGAGACTATACGGTCATTGTACAACGACCATACGATCGTCGTACGAGTCGTACTAATCTGTTGCAGAAGATCTGCGCGAGCACAAATCGTGAAATGTTGATTGGGCTGTGTTCGTGACTTGTGGATTGGGCCGAGAGCAAAGATCGACTGTGAGAGCCGTGGCAAAGAAATCGGGATGCATCTATGTGAGCTGTGGAGGATCGAGTAGGCAAGATCAGCTGGGAGAGTGTTCGTACGTGCAAAAGTTACATCGTGGGCGTGGTAGGAGATCCTGTGTTGTACAAGAGCCAGAGTCACGGGCTGCAGACGACTGAGTGATCGTGCTCTGGTTGTGGTGGCCACGCAACAGAGGAGCCTCGTT